>MVJL01006344.1:0-50841 GCA_002156465.1 Macrocentrus cingulum | reverse complement strand
GAGAAAAAGTCAAGCTAGCTTCTTGCAGTCAGTGTTCAGTCGTGCGGGGAATACTAAACAATTCTGGAGTGAAATGAATAAGCTTGGATTAACAGTTAAAGCTTGCAAGTCACGTGACGTGCTTCGCTTTGATGTGGATGATCTTAACGACTATTTTGCGACGGTAGTTGATGGAAGAAAACTTCCGCCTATTGAAGAAGTAGTGGCTAGTCTTCCAGTGCAGAGGCTGGGTGTGCTGTTTAACTTTGCTCCTGTCATAGCTTATGACGTCACTAAATGTATCTCGGTTGGTACTTCGCGTGCAGAGGGCATCTTCCAGTGCAGAGGCTGGGTGTGCTGTTTAACTTTGCTCCTGTCATAGCTTATGACGTCACTAAATGTATCTCGGTTGGTACTTCGCGTGCAGAGGGCATTGACAGTCTTTCAGCTCATGTTTTGAAGACCTTTAAGGATCTATTTGGACCTTTAATTGCTGACTTGGTGAACTCCTCGCTTAATAGTGGGCATTATCCGTCGCTTTGGCGTTCGTCGCTTATCACACCTATACCTAAAACGCGCAGTCCGCAGGCGCTGTCAGATATGCGCCCGATCTCAATACTGTGTGCAATGTCCAAAGCTTGCGAGCGTGTTGTCCTGGATCAAATTGTGCAATTTTTGAATGACTTTGACGTTTTGGATTCGCGTCAGACTGGTTTCGTCAAGGCATGGGTACGCAGACTGCTGTGGTTAAGTTTGTGGATGATGTGCGTTTTGGTATTGATGAGCAATTAGTGACTGTGGCTGTGTTTTAAGCTAGCTTCTTGCAGTCAGTGTTCAGTCGTGCGGGGAATACTAAACAATTCTGGAGTGAAATGAATAAGCTTGGATTAACAGTTAAAGCTTGCAAGTCGCGTGACGTGCTTCGCTTTGATGTGGATGATCTTAATGACTATTATGCGTTTCTGGAGTGAAATGAATAAGCTTGGATTAACAGTTAAAGCTTGCAAGTCGCGTGACGTGCTTCGCTTTGATGTGGATGATCTTAATGACTATTATGCGACGGTCGTTGATGGAAGAAAACTTCCGCCTCTTGAAGAAGTAGTGGCTAGACTTCCAGTGCAGAGGCTGGGTGTGCTGTTTAACTTTGCTCCTGTCATAGCTTATGACGTCACTAAATGTATCTCGGTTGGTACTTCGCGTGCAGAGGGCATCGTGACGTGCTTCGCTTTGATGTGGATGATCTTAACGACTATTTTGCGACGGTAGTTGATGGAAGAAAACTTCCGCCTCTTGAAGAAATAGTGGCTAGCCTTCCAGTGCAGACGCTGGGTGTGCTGTTTAACTTTGCTCCTGTCATAGCTAATGACGTCACTAAATGTATCTCGGTTGGTACTTCGCGTGCAGAGGGCATTGACAGTCTTTTGCTGGGTGTGCTGTTTAACTTTGCTCCTGTCATAGCTAATGACGTCACTAAATGTATCTCGGTTGGTACTTCGCGTGCAGAGGGCATTGACAGTCTTTCAGCTCATGTTTTGAAGACCTTTAAGGACCTATTTGGACCTTTAATTGCTGACTTGGTGAACTCCTCGCTTAATAGTGGGCATTTTCCGTCGCTTTGGCGTTCGTCGCTTATCACACCTATACCTAAAACGCGCAGTCCGCAGGCGCTGTCAGATATGCGCCCGATCTCAATACTGTGTGCAATATCCAAAGCTTGCGAGCGTGTTGTCCTGGATCAATACCTAAAACGCGCAGTCCGCAGGCGCTGTCAGATATGCGCCCGATCTCAATACTGTGTGCAATATCCAAAGCTTGCGAGCGTGTTGTCCTGGATCAAATTGTGCAATTTTTGAATGACTTTGACGTTTGATATGCGCCCGATCTCAATACTGTGTGCAATATCCAAAGCTTGCGAGCGTGTTGTCCTGGATCAAATTGTGCAATTTTTGAATGACTTTGACGTTTTGAATTCGCGTCAGACTGGTTTTCGTCAAGGCATGGGTACGCAGACTGCTGTGGTTAAGTTTGTGGATGATGTGCGTTTTGGTATTGATGAGCAATTAGTGACTGTGGCTGTGTTTCTTGATCTTGCGAAGGCATTTGATTCCGTTGATCACTTGCTCTTGTTAAACATGATGTGCGTTTTGGTATTGATGAGCAATTAGTGACTGTGGCTGTGTTTCTTGATCTTGCGAAGGCATTTGATTCCGTTGATCACTTGCTCTTGTTAAACAAGCTCTATGAGCTTGGTTTCTCGATCTCAGTCGTTTGCTGGATGTACAGTTATCTATCGGATCGAAAGCATGCAGTGAGAGATGGTGGAAAGCTGTCTGGTTGGCGTGACTGTTCGGCTGGTGTACCGCAAGGCAGTGTTCTTGGCCCGTTACTGTTTTCTCTCTTCATTAATGACCTTCCAAAGTGCTTAAGGTACTGCACTCATCTCTTTATGTGCGTTTTGGTATTGATGAGCAATTAGTGACTGTGGCTGTGTTTCTTGATCTTGCGAAGGCATTTGATTCCGTTGATCACTTGCTCTTGTTAAACATGCTCTATGAGCTTGGTTTCTCGATCTCAGTTGTTTGCTGGATGTACAGTTATCTATCGGATCGAAAACATGCAGTGAGAGATGGTGGAAAGCTGTCTGTTGTGTTTCTTGATCTTGCGAAGGCATTTGATTCCGTTGATCACTTGCTCTTGTTAAACAAGCTCTATGAGCTTGGTTTCTCGATCTCAGTTGTTTGCTGGATGTACAGTTATCTATCGGATCGAAAACATGCAGTGAGAGATGGTGGAAAGCTGTCTGGTTGGCGTGACTGTTTGGCTGGTGTACCGCAAGGCATGTTTGCTGGATGTACAGTTATCTATCGGATCGAAAACATGCAGTGAGAGATGGTGGAAAGCTGTCTGGTTGGCGTGACTGTTTGGCTGGTGTACCGCAAGGCAGTGTTCTTGGCCCGTTACTGTTTTCTCTCTTCATTAATGACCTTCCAAAGTGCTTAAGGTACTGCACTCATCTCTTCTTTGCTGATGATGGTGTTGTCTTGTTACTGTTTTCTCTCTTCATTAATGACCTTCCAAAGTGCTTAAGGTACTGCACTCATCTCTTCTTTGCTGATGATGGTGTTGTCTACCTTACTTGCAAAGTATCTGAGCTACCTAATGGTATAGAAAAGATGAATGAAGATCTAGCAGCAGTGGCAAACTGGTGTCAATACAATAAACTGAAGATTAATGCCTCAAAAACTAAAGCTATGATTTTTGGCATTATAGAAAAGATGAATGAAGATCTAGCAGCAGTGGCAAACTGGTGTCAATACAATAAACTGAAGATTAATGCCTCAAAAACTAAAGCTATGATTTTTGGCAGTGCGTTTAATTGAATGAAGATCTAGCAGCAGTGGCAAACTGGTGTCAATACAATAAACTGAAGATTAATGCCTCAAAAACTAAAGCTATGATTTTTGGCAGTGCGTTTAATGTGAATCATATCCAACTTGATCAGACACCAGGCTTAGTCCTTGGCGGTGAAGATATTGAGTTTGTGAACAGCTTTAAGTACCTCGGTGTTCTGCTTGATCCAACGCTGTCATGGGCAGATCAGGTCTCGCGAACGTGTAGTTCGGCATCGAGAATGCTGTATCGCCTTCGTCAGTCAGTTAATGATCTTAATGTTTCATGCAGTGAGAGATGGTGGAAAGCTGTCTGGTTGGCGTGACTGTTCGGCTGGTGTACCGCAAGGCAGTGTTCTTGGCCCGTTACTGTTTTCTCTCTTCATTAATAACCTTCCAAAGTGCTTAAGGTACTGCACTCATCTCTTCTGAGCTACCTAATGGTATAGAAAAGATGAATGAAGATCTAGCAGCAGTGGCAAACTGGTGTTCCTTCCAAAGTGCTTAAGGTACTGCACTCATCTCTTCTGAGCTACCTAATGGTATAGAAAAGATGAATGAAGATCTAGCAGCAGTGGCAAACTGGTGTCATTGCAATAAACTGAAGATTAATGCCTCAAAAACTAAAGCTATGATTTTTGGCAGTGCGTTTAATGTGAATCATATCCAACTTGATCAGACACCAGGCTTAGTTTCAAAAACTAAAGCTATGATTTTTGGCAGTGCGTTTAATGTGAATCATATCCAACTTGATCAGACACCAGGCTTAGTCCTTGGCGGTGAAGATATTGAGTTTGTGGACAGCTTTAAGTACCTCGGTGTTCTGCTTGATCCAACGCTGTCATGGGCAGATCAGGTTCACCAGGCTTAGTCCTTGGCGGTGAAGATATTGAGTTTGTGGACAGCTTTAAGTACCTCGGTGTTCTGCTTGATCCAACGCTGTCATGGGCAGATCAGGTCTCGCGGACGTGTAGTTCGACATCGAGAATGCTGTATCGCCTTCGTCAGTCAGTTAATGATCTTAATGTTAACCTCAAGCGTCAGCTGGTCACTAGCTTGATCCTGCCAGTCTTTGATTATTGTGCTGTGGCTTTTACGAACTTGAATCTGAATCTTGAGAAGAAATTAACGGTTCCTCAAGCGTCAGCTGGTCACTAGCTTGATCCTGCCAGTCTTTGATTATTGTGCTGTGGCTTTTACGAACTTGAATCTGAATCTTGAGAAGAAATTAACGGTTGCACTGAACAATTGTGTACGGTTTGTGTTGCGTACGCCGCGCTACTTGAATCTGAATCTTGAGAAGAAATTAACGGTTGCACTGAACAATTGTGTACGGTTTGTGTTGCGTACGCCGCGCGGTGAGCATATCAGTGGTCCTCGGCTGGACCTCGGATGGCTCTCGCCTCGTTATCGTCGGCTATATCTGATTGGCTGTGTATTCTATGGCATGTTAGTGCTTGTGAGCATATCAGTGGTCCTCGGCTGGACCTCGGATGGCTCTCGCCTCGTTATCGTCGGCTATATCTGATTGGCTGTGTATTCTATGGCATGTTAGTGCTTAATAAAAATGTCTTGTTGCGCGAGCGTGTTCGAATGAATCACAACATTGCTCGACATAGAAATAACAGCCGTACAGACACGCTTCTCGCGCCAATACCTCGGACGTCAACCTTGCAACGCTCATTCCTGATAGTAGGTACTGCATTTTGGAATTCTCTGACATAGAAATAACAGCCGTACAGACACGCTTCTCGCGCCAATACCTCGGACGTCAACCTTGCAACGCTCATTCCTGTTAGTAGGTACTGCATTTTGGATTTCTCTGCCACCAGCAATCACCACTTCGTCGTCATTAGCTGTCTTTAAGACTGGCTGTTACAATCGACTCATGGCTGTGGAGCGAGCTGAGGTCGCAATGTCAACCTTGCAACGCTCATTCCTGATAGTAGGTACTGCATTTTGGAATTCTCTGCCACCAGCAATCACCACTTCGTCGTCATTAGCTGTCTTTAAGACTGGCTGTTACAATCGACTCATGGCTGTGGAGCGAGCTGAGGTCGCAAGTGCAGTGCTCTAGTGTCTGGTCAAATCATTTCTGTTTTCTTATTGTGCTTTATCATTGTGATAGCTTCTTGCAATATATTATTTTCAATTATAATTGACGTTGAGAGACCTTTACTTTTACTTTTACATTTATTATTACTTACAGAACAGTTACTAGCATATATTTCTTATAGAACTATAACTAGCATTTTTTCTGTTGTTTGTTTGCACTTACGTGCGTCTTTATAACTCTGTACATTTTTTGTATCGTCTTTAGGCCGTTAGAGGACTTTGTCCTACGGCCTATTTAATAAAATTACATTACATTACATTACATTACAGTTTCGCTTTTTCTCTGATCGCATAGAACGTGTGAATGGAATTTATTAATTAATTTCCAAATAAATAAATAAATTCATAAAGAATAATAAGCAATTAGAATGATTGTGACATGCAAATCAGCGTGCAAAATGAAAGTTAACTAGAATCAATGCGCGAGCCAGTAAATTTTTTTTTACAAGAATTTGACAAAATCGAGCGCTCAGCGCGCTCTCGCGAGTCCAGTGCAACTGTGGGGCTGGCATATCGCTTGGAAATAGTGAACTATCCCTCGTTTCCGGTCCGAGCAGGTCCAGAGGTCATGGAATATTAATAAAACCACCAGTGGACCCAAGAATTAATTTTTTTTTCACAAGAATTTGACAAAATCGAGCGCTCAGCGCGCTCTCGCGAGTCCAGTGCAACTGTGGGGCTGGCATATCGCTTGGAAATAGTGAACTATGCCTTGTTCCCGGTCCGGGTAGGTCTAATTGAACATAACAAACTCAATGCCCTAGAGTTGCCTAGTCAAAAATGGTCAAGGGTATTTTAAAAACATTATTGTTTGGTCAGATTTTTTAGGTAATATATCCCCATTTGTTATTTCGATAATCTTAACGTCATTAGATAGAGAAAAAGGTGTTGAAGATGGAAAGCATAGGTTGCCACTTCTCAAGTGGTCCAAGACCTACCGTTATCCCTGGATTCAGAGTATACATTTTTCGTTTTAAAATTACCCCCATCTGTTATCTTAATGAAATTCGCATCCAAATTTAGCTAATTTTTTTCTGATTCGAATACAATAGGATTGCCTATACCTAAAACTAGTCGAGAGTAAGGGTTGCCAGCAGTTTTTAGTAGATTTCTAAGATATCCAACTATGGCAGCCGTCCTCATGACGCAAATTTCGAAAAATTTTGGCATTTTCTGATTCAACTCGTCGAACTGAGTTCGAAGATAAGCCAAATCCGTTCATTAGTTTAGAAATGGCAGCAAGTTAAAATTTTCGGAAAATGAAGAAAATTCGATTTTTAATGATTTCGTCTTTAGATAACTTTTGAACGCGATGAGTTATTTAATATTTGTTAAACTTATCCGAAAATTGATTAAATAAGCTTTAATTTCCATATCGATATGTTTTGCTATTCTAAAATATTTAACCATAACCAACTAAATGATTTAGTGAAATTTTGCTATTGCATTCCTTTTTGCTAAAACGAAATTTTCAAAAGAAATCTACTTCCATTTCGGCTGCCGAATGGCATTTTTTTTTTTTTGTCCAAATCCCGAAAATATGGTAAAAAAAAAAATCATCAATCCCTCATAGTTTCTTAACACGTGAGCAATAAATTCGTTTTTTGATTAATAAAGAATTTATTTTAAAAAAATATCATAAGAAAATAGTCAATAGCAAAAATAACAAAAAAATAAATAAATTAATGCAATAAATATTTTGTTTTAAGAACATATATTCACCGAGTCAAAATGTCGAGAATGTAAATAAAAATTTAACTTCAATGTTAATTCAATGTCAAAATCATTTATCAAATAATTCGTAAAACTTTCTTATGAAATTCATGAGTAACTTTTATATATTTGCAAGTCTAATTATGAATGTAAAATAGTACTATGATTATAATCTTAAAGTAAACTTTTATACAGAATGATATTTTTATTATTCTGTGATATTTGAATTTCAATTCAACGTAAAACAATAAACTAGAAAAAAAATCACAAGAGTTTCGTAATGATTTGGACAAAAGTTTTAATTTACCAGGCAGCTTGGTAATTCATTTGAAAGAATGAAAGTGCCATATCGTCCCTGACTTGTCGCAACTTGACTCTCATCTGTTCATCCTGAGGCACTTGGGCCATTGCCGCTATTTCCGTTGTCGCTTAGCTTCTTCAGCTATACCGCAGTACTGCTGTTCTCATAGAAACAAAAGTTAGCCAAGGACGAATTATACTTTCTACGATGCTGGACTACTTGGTTGGCAATGGCACTTCTGCTTTAGCGCACTTGTGTTCGCAATTGCTTAATTTTATGTAAAAAGTCAGCTTCCTTTTAAGAGCCGCAAAAGTGGTTATTCTGACTTTTGCTTCTTTCTCTTTATAAATGCATTTTTTTAGCTGGTTCTTAAGTCTTTTTGTGAGTGTGTGTCTTGTCTGCTCTACTCACTGTATGTTTGCTCGGTAAACTAGTACGAAATGCAATATTTACATGAGCTCTAGCGCACACTCATTTATTCAAAGGATCCTTTCTAATTAAATGATATCTAGAAAGCTTTTGGGTTTCTTTGTGCGTAAAGCTCGGTAATTATTTCTATTTACATCATGGCTTTTAAATGCGTATTACAAAATACTGGCAGTTTTATTTTATTTACATGCACTTGATAGCATAAAAAGAAATTGTGCTTTTTGGTTAATTTTTCAGTCAAAGACACTCGAGAAAAATAAAATCTTGGAAAATAACGTATAAATTCATAATAAGCTTTTTGAGATTTGCTGTAGCTGTTCATTTTCTATTAAAAATATTTCAAAAGCCAGATGTCAGAATGAATTTTCAAAGAATAAGATAATGCCAACCTTACACGAGGTACAAAAACTCTTTTTCTTGAAAGTACTTCCAGAATCGATTTCAAGGTAAAAAAATTAAGGAGTTACGATGGCTATCCCAAAATGAGAGAAATTCAAAACGTTGTATTTCCGATATTAAATTAGTCAGAGGCCTAATTTTGATTTCACTAGATTTAAGTGCCCTATTGGCTATCCAAAAGTGGTATTATAAAAACTTTTTTGTTAATTCGTTGATTAGAGAATCAATTTTTAAAAACCGAAAAATCAAAAAAGTTCCAGCAAAACAAAAAACTAACCATTTATTGCTCTGTATTTTCTGCAGCTATATTTCAAGTTTTATTCAATTCATCCACTTCGTTTACGAGAAATTGGGAATTCAAATATAGCTCTTTATACATAGGCTCTTATGGCGATAGCGGCGTATAATCGCAAGTTCAAGTCACATTTTCTCATAAACCAGGTGGTTATAGGCTCTTATGGCGATAGCGGCGTATAATCGCAAGTTCAAGTCACATTTTCTCATAAACCAGGTGGTGAAATGATTTAAAATTTAAACCATACATGCTTGATCATAAGATCATTAATTGACAAAAGTTTCAAATCGAGGTTCACAGCTCGAATTTCCTTTTTTTTTTTGTTAGTTGAATAGTAAAAAAATGGCAAAAAAAATTGCCGTTCTCTATAGAGTCCATCGACTACCCTCTAAACCTCGGATTCATGAGATTTATCGATAAATAATTATACCACTTGATGGTAAATACGCTTTTGGGGTTTTAGGAGTACAAAAAAAAATTATCATCCCCCTGACGTCGTTTTAAAGATTATTACAAAAGTTTACCAAAAAAACATTTTAGTTTCACCATCAAACATTGCTTTTATTAATATTTACAGGAAAAAGATTCATTAAGCTTCACTTTGTACATTAGAACCGTCAGAACTTTGCTTGCGACCTTTTCGCAACTTGCTTCATTATTTTATTTTATCGTCAAAGGTAATCAAACTGTAGTTCGTATAATTTGAGAAAATTTGTCAAACGCTTGCCATAGTATTCAAGTATACAATTGTCAATCATAGTTTATTAAACCTATTTAATAAAATTTAACTATGATGAAAAATACCCAGGAAAAAATTTAATAAAATAAAATATCACCTGCGTTTGAGGTCGCTTCTCAATGATATTCTGTGTTCTGAGAAAAATTTATTTAAAATTTTTTTTTCAATAAAAAATTTCTACTTCCTGCCTTTGAAAGCTAAAAACTAATGCTGGCATTAATTAATAATCTCGTTCAATTACCGCCATGCAATTCTCGACCATAATTGCATATCCATTAAAATTTGGCTTAACTATGCGACAAAATATTCTTAAAAAATGTTTAATATTTATAAAAATCGTTACAGTTATTAAAATGAAGAAAAAAAATTTTCAATTAAAAAAAAAAATATACATATTACGAAAAACAGAATAATGAAAATATTTTTCAAATGAAAAATATTAATCTATCGATATACGTTTTTAAAATCAAATAAATGATATTCTTTGAAGTACATATATGAATTTAAAAATTTGTTACTCCGTCAAAACGCACCGAAAAAAAGGTATGCGGTAAATTTTATTATTTTTCATGGTAAATAATTTAATAATCAAATATTTAATAATTCAACTATATTACTACTTATTAATAGTTAAAGTAAATATATCTATTAGTTATAGAAATAATAGTAAATTCAACTAGTTTTGAACTATCGAAAATAGTAAAAAAAAAAAAAATAGTAAGTCTAACTATATTTTCTTCGGTGAGGATATATTTTTTTAAATAAAAAAATATCAAACACAAGCGTGTCATCAAGAGACTAAGTTTTGATTGGCAGCCCAGTGAGTCGGAAAACAAAATTCTTCCGAGTCTGAAATAAACTTTCAATCCAATTACTTTTGATTCGGCGAGCAGATACACGTGGAAACAATGCGATCAATACATCTGCAGTGAAACTTGTAATTAGATTGTAACTCAATTATGTAGTATAATCTGCAGATTATCCTATACAAGAAACAACAATGCGCATCAGAACGAGCTTCAAAAGAAATTTTAACATTCGAATAAATTTAGAATTTCAACTATAAAACCAGAAAAAAAAATGTTTCCCTATTCAGAATATGTATTTGAGTGTTCAATAATGTTTTTTTAATCGTTAACAAGTGAAAAAAAAAATCTTTTTATCCTATATTTCAGTTATGACGCAAGAAATCGACAATTGGGGAAACCTAAACTCTGGAGTGAGCCAAATTTCTGGGGTAGTCGAGCGACATTTCGACTTGGAAACCCTGCACAATTGCACATCCAGGATGTCCGACCCAGTGATGAAGGTGTTTACCGATGTAGAATCGACTTTCGGAACTCCCCAACACGCAATATCAAAGTCAACTTAACTATTATATGTAAGTACACATTTAAAGTTGAATATCTGTGACTGAGCTTTTTCCGTTACCTTCGCTAGCTGACTTTTTGGCTGTTGTTACTATATAACGCTTTCTATCTATTTATAAAAATTATTAATTTGGAATTTATTGAATTGAAACAAAAAATCATAAATTATCATATAGGATTAAAATTTTCGATAAATTTTTTTTTTAGTTGGATATCTTTAGACATAAAAAAATATGTCAATTAAACAATAAATTAATTATTGATTATTATAAAAGATAAAAAACACAATCGTTTTTTGGATAGACGAAAAAAAATTGGTCAACGTGACTTTAATGACCTAGGTGACAATTTTTAATGTTTTCGAATGTTTAATTTTAAGATTTTACGCTGTTTTGAAAAACTAGGATAAATCCTCGATTTTTAGACCTCTTTAGATTCTTAAATCTATTGGTTTTTGAGGTAAATCAAGTTTAAAAATCAGTTTATGGGTGGTTATTTCCAGTGATTGGCAAAAATGATTTTTTTCAGCCGCTAAGTTTTTTACCGGACCTTGGAACTTTACTCAGAATGTTTAATTTTTGAGAGTTTTCATTCATTGAAATAATTACATAATGATAATTACATGAGATGTCATAAGAATTTTTTTGAAAAAAGTAAATAACAACTTTTTAATTTTAATAACTTTAAAAATTGATAATTAGACACCACAATAATTCTATAATTATTCGAACAATGCATAACAAAAGAATGAATAATTTGAATTTTCTAAAAAATGAAAAATATCCGAGTCTTAATTTTATAATTCCAGTGAATAAATACTTAAACCTAAAAATTTAATCCGAATTAAAAGTTTAACACGTCATTTTCAACGTTCAAGTTTAATATTTAATGCTCTATTAATTTTTTTTTTTCATCAATAACTCAACACGCGCAAAAAGTATCACTTGAAATCAAGTATATCAGTTAATTAAACAATATTAAATTATTTTTTTTATGAAGAAAAGTAGATATTCTTACCGTCACTTGACTCTAAATAATGTTCAAACGATTTAATTATACGCGATATGAAAGACATTCAACTATAAACAGATTTTTTTATTTATCTAATATAAACTATGTCTATATCAGAGAACCAGGTCAGCCTCATTTTATGTTCATGTTACAAAAAGCACTGACTATACAAAGTGAATTCTGTCTGTTGCTATCGATTTTGAATAAACGAGCGATATTACAATGAAAATCTGTCTCAGTCAGCGAGTATAGTTAGAGCGATTGACTATACACATCAAAGCAACTCTGAAAGAAAAAATTTTTATCTATCTATCAGCCTCACATCGGTCACAAAAATCTCATAGATTCTAGAAAAATTATATTTAACTGCTTAAAATTATCTATTACATAATCTCCTGTTAAAAAACAATTGTAATTAATTTTATAATTTCTTGTCAAAATTTGATATGCTCAATTTTTTCAAATAAATTGTTTATGCGTAGAGTGAATTCAAATATTTTTAAAAGCTGTTTAAAATTAAATTCAAACAGTAAAAATTTTTTAAAAGGTTATTTCTAGTTGCAAGGCTGAAAAAAAAAAAAAAACATTTTTGTTCCGTATTTTCTCAGAAAAAGTATTTTATTTTTCAAAAACGAAGATTATTGATGTTTATAGTGATGATGTCGAAATTTACAACGACATTAATAATTTTTTTTAAAATTTTTTCTATAACTGTAACACAAAAATATTAAGTATATTTTTTTTCATAGAAAAAAAAGTGAAAATTTGCGTTTAATTCAAACCAAAAACTACTAAAAATTTAAACAAAATATCTGTGATTAAAAAATTTTTATAAAAAAAAACGTTCATAATATGAACACCAGTGCCCCAAGCATAGACATAATTGCCGTTGTACTGAACGCCGTTTTATTTCTAAGGTCATTGCCCGAAACAAAAAAAAACCGCAATCTGAGTTATTTATAGAATATCTTCGTGATAGTGAGGGATTTTTTCGGTGTTTTGTGATAACAACACTCGATTTAGAACCATCAATCACGGTTATAAATGTGAAAAAAAAACTTACCACGCAGTAAATGACTTTTATCCGTAGAAGCAAGAGTGAAAAATTCTACTAACTGCTGAAACAATGCGGGAATTTTCGGGATTGATGTTACTCACCACCTTTTTGTGCTATTCCTCAGCTCGCTATCTACTCGAAAACAATCAGAATCTTAGGAGCCTCAGCAGTGAATTGGTAATATTTTTTTCTACAAATAAATTACTTCAAGCGAGACTGGACGAAATTGAAACACTAAAATCCTTAAAATTTATTTTTTTATTATTATTACTTATAGATATTTAAATTTTTAAGCGGAATTTTTTTTGTTATCTGAAGGCTTACTTGATAGAATCCTGTTTTGAGGAGCACAAAATCCACGTAATTCATCAGAAATCTGGCAACGATGTCATCGACGTCTTTTCGAAGTTGATGATAACTAGCCAGATTATAATCAATGACAAATCAGGTTTGAAAGCGCCTTTCAGCCGTCAGATAAGGAAGCCTCTTTTCATTACGACGGTTAATTCAAGCACCCAGCTTCGTGAGAGATTGCAAACGTTCCGAAATTCGGGATGGTGGGAACCAAACGCCAAAGTTTTCGCGTTGAACAGCACAAACGGCTGTAAAGATGCTAAATCTATTCTCAAGGCGATGTCACGCATGAATGTGTTAACAGGCTTCTTTGTCTGTTACAACAATTACTCAAATCCAATGATTTACACTTACAATCCATATGCAAACGCTTCTGCAGATGGTTGGACTGTGGATCAACGAACTGATAATCAAATCGATGATTGGACGATGTTTTACCGTCAAATTTACCATGGTAACATACAATAATTTCTGTTTATTAATTGTTCAAGGCTGACTTTAAAGCTTTTGTAATTTTTATTCAATAGATTCTCACTCATGTGCTAGTTACAAATTTGACCGGGTAAAGTTCATGTCAACAGTTACCAGCACAGAACCATCTTCTTCGCAACTAGAAGCTGTTTGGTTATCGTGGTCTGAAATAAGTGAGAAAATGGAGGGACATTCTCGTAAAGAGCAGGGAGATATTTTTAGAGGGCACATTCATAAGCTTTTTACAAATCAAACATTTACAAAAAAATACTAAACCACGTATTTCTACCTACATCTGATGACCCAAGTATACTCGATATATTCCTATATGATCTTATTCTCTGCCATAATCTACATTATACGAATCACTAATTTTTGATGATATTGTAATAATGTTAATAAATACTTTGTTCAAATTATAAATTCATACTCATCGTTATATGCTGCATTGAAACCCTAATTTATTGTGCCAAACTCCCTTGGAAAAAAATTTTATAAAAAATTTAAATTTTTGTATATAAAAAATATTCACAAAATATATTATTTTTATACCAGTATTATATAAAATAAAAATATAAAATAATGGAATTTTGATACAAAAAAATATATTTCAATTGCATAATTTTTTGCGGAAGGAAAAACAAAAATTATACTCATTTTAATACATAATAAATAGAGTATACTATTTTTCATTATACCTTGTCGAAAATATGCAAAAATTGCATCTATTGTGCCTACCCTGACATTTGCAGCACGAGTGATCCCCGTACAAAAAAAATTATAATTGATTATGAATTTGGGTCTGGCTTTAATATCAAAATTTATAATTTGACACAAATATAAATTTGCTTTCAAATGAAATCGACATTATTTTGAGTTACGAGATCGTTAGCTGAAAATTCAGTTTCTTAATATGGATTGTTTATGATTTTAAGTTCATAATTGATAAATACTAATTTTTAAATTTCCTGGCTGACTATCAGTATATTTTCAACTTACTATTAAATTCATACTTACTTTATAATCAATATCATCCATACATATTTAATTATTCATTATTTCTTGACATTGTTCTGCCTGTATTTACTATTACAGATACGATAAAGTAAGTAGACAAGCTCATTTTATGTAACAGTTTATTTAAAATTTATTTAGCATTCAATTTAAATTAAAGATAATTTTATTATTAATTTAATAGAACAGTATTTTAACATTAAGATATTTCAATTACCATACAAAATTTGCATTCCCGATAATTTTAATCATCATTATCAATCGAAGAGAATTTTAATAATCAATTGAGAAGTAGTTTAAGGTAAAGATGCTTTCACATATAAGGCATTACTGTCTATTAGTTATAATTAATAAAACTCAAGAAAAATAGCGTAATTTTACTTTAAAGGTTACATAACTTACAATGTCAATTTGTAAATGAGTAAAATTACTGATTCTCTTCTTGAGTTTTATTTTTATACTTAGTACGAATAGTACAACACATTGTTCCGACTATACTTTGAAATTCAGTAACACTGAGTTCATGGCCTTTGCTAACGTTTGCATTAACGTAATCTGAAATTAAAATCAAGAAAAAATTATATCTGCAATAATATTAAATCATAATTCAAGTTATATGTCTGATAATTAAACTCATTGAAAATTATAAGCCATAAATTTGAATTTTTGTTAAATAATCAAGTAGGTCATGAGATACTGGTGATATAAAGCATATAAATTCTTGCGTCTTAAATTTAAAAAAAATTACATAATGTCCCAAGAATTGATTGTAATTACCAAAAATAGCTTCCGAAATATTTTCGGGAATCAGCTCTCTACCTTCTTTTGGTTTAACGGGTACCATCTGAGCTAGTCTGTCTTCTCCAAGTATTAATCTGAATAATTGGCGCACCATTTGTCCGGATTTTTTAGTATTATACTTCGTAATCATCAGCAATCGATATTCACTGACCATAATCTCCGATCCGTGAATCAACTCCACCTATTTTAGAAAATAGTCATTATTCTACATTCATTAATCAGTTGAAAATTATATACAAGAATAATATTTTTTTCCGTATTCGTTGTTACCTGTTGCCGAGTGTTTATAATTTTTTTCGTGTGGCTCATACGTGCAGAAGACTTCAGAACTGGTTGTTCACTGCTGCGTTTAAATTTTAAAAATTCCGCGAACAGTCCGAGTGTTTATAATTTTTTTCGTGTGGCTCATACGTGCAGAAGACTTCAGAACTGGTTGTTCACTGCTGCGTTTAAATTTTAAAAATTCCGCGAACAGTTTCAAATCTATGATAAAATAAACAATAAATTATTAATTCTGTGGATTATATAGTGGAATAGAATAGAAATATCGCGTGCCTAATGCCAAAAAGGAGTATCATTAAATGATTATGAACTTTAATAAATTATTAATTCTGTGGATTATATAGTGGAATAGAATAGAAATATCGCGTGCCTAATGCCAAAAAGGAGTATCATTAAATGATTATGAACTTTGGGCTCGCTGATATCTTGATAAGGATGTAAATTAGAGAAAATTTGGTAAAGATCAATTTATAACCAAAAAAAAGGTTCTACAAAAAAAGTTTCTTCAAAAAAAATTTTATCTTCAATATTTCAGATGATATTGTAACTTCAAACAGCAATCAATTTATAACCAAAAAAAAGGTTCTACAAAAAAAGTTTCTTCAAAAAAAATTTTATCTTCAATATTTCAGATGATATTGTAACTTCAAACAGCAAGAGAATTTTTCCTATACGTGCAGGTCCCTTCTGGCATTAAACAATATACATATGTACTAATTTTACCTTTCTCTGATATCTGGTCATCGTCAGCTTCATTGAGTTTTTCTGTGTCACGGGAGTCTGAAAAATAAATAATTAAATAATAAATTATTACGTAATCAATAATAATTAAAGATCACATACTTCCTTCGATTGATTGAATTTTTTGTTTGTCAATGATTGTAGCTTTCAAATTTAAATTCTTTTGACCTTTAGAATAATTGGAAGAATGGGCAGGAAAACTTTGGTCTTGATGTTTTATTTTTTTACCTCCCAGATCTTCGTTGGTATTAATTTTTTTCGTAAATTTGATATTTAATCTATTTGGTTTGTAAATTGTGTCAATGTCGTCAATATCATCTTTGGTTGTAGAATAATCATCTGGTATTAATTTTTTTCGTAAATTTGATATTTAATCTATTTGGTTTGTAAATTGTGTCAATGTCGTCAATATCATCTTTGGTTGTAGAATAATCATCTGAAAATAAAATTTGTTATAAATAATCTATAAACTTATAGATTATGTGTAGCAACGGGTTTTTATTAAAAATACAATATTCGAGTATTTTTATCATCTGAAAATAAAATTTGTTATAAATAATCTATAAACTTATAGATTATGTGTAGCAACGGGTTTTTATTAAAAATACAATATTCGAGTATTTTTAATGTCTATTTAAAGGCTACTTACTTTGATGATTGGTGTCAATTTCACCACACGAATCTTCAGCAGAGCTTGAATATTGGACAAGACTCATTTTCGGCTGAGGATTTTGGATTATTGACCCAATATTTTTCTGATTAATTTGCATCAAAGTTTTGTTTTTCTTTGATGTGACATCTACTTGACCAGAGTCACTGTCCCCACCAGAATCACTACAGATAAGTACTGCAGTGCTAGCTTTAGATCTGACGGTAGATGGACAAAATTTCTTTGGCGAATCTCTTACTCCATCAGATTCACTGTCTTGATCAACCTCTTCCAAGGATTCGTCATCATCTGAAAAAAAATTTATTGTGATAATTTTTAACTTATTCTATAGACTAAAATTTTGCCATAAATGTACTACTATTCTCCATCAGATCACTTTGATTTTTTCTTGTATAATCAAGCGTGTTATCAGGTTCACTGTCTTCATCAGAATCGCTATCGATAAGTGTACGGATCCTAGCTCTCGGTTTGATGACTAGCGAAGATAATTTTCCAAAATTAGTTTTACTGTACAATTTGGGACATGGTTTTTTTTCTTGATTCATCAGCCGATTACAGATTCTGCGAGTTTTAGTTCCGTTTATTTTTTTATTTTTATTGACAGAATAATCTGGAAAAAAATACAATTAATATATTAAAAAAAATCAACTTTATATACAAAAAAAAGAAAACAATAAAACTTAATTTACAATGCATAAAAAAAAGTTTAACTCTATTTACAAAAAAAAAGTGTTCACAATGAATAAAAAATTGTGATTTATTTACAATGTATAAAAAAATTCAATTCTATTTACAAAATAAAAAAAAACACTTAAGCTCCAATATTCACAAGAAAATTCAATTTTAATTACAGAACATAAAAAAAATCAACTTTATTAACAGTATGATAAAAAAAATTTATTTCACATGAAAAAAATTAAGAAATATACTATCAATATATTTAAAAAAATCAACTCTATATACAAAAAAAAGAAAACAATAAAACTTAATTTACAATGTATAAAAAAAAATTCAACTCTATTATTTACAAAGAAAAACTATTCACAGTAAATAAAAAGTTGTGGATTATTTACAATGTATAAAAAAATTCTATCCTATTTACAACATGAAAAAAATACACTTAAGCTACAATATTCATAAGACAATTCAATTTTAATTACATAATATAAAAAAAAACAACTTTACTTACAGTATGAAAAAAAAAATTTATTTCACATGAAAAAAATTAAAAAATATATTATTATTATATTTAAAAAAATCAACTTTATATACAAAAAAAAGCAATAAAACTTAATTTACAATGTATAGAAAAAAAATTCAACTCTATTTACAAAAAAATAACTATTCACAGTGAATAAAAAATTGTGGTTTATGTACAATGTATAAAAGAAATTCAATTCTATTTACAAAATTAAAAAAAAAATCAGCTACAATATCCATGAGAAAATTCATTTTTAATTACAGAATATAAAAAAAATCAACTTTATATACGGTATAAAAAAAATTTTTTCTTACATGAAAAAATTAAAAAATATACATACCACCTTGTATCTTATTTTTCCCAGCTTTTTTGAATACAGTTCTTTCTTCGTCCGATTCACTGTCATCATCACTCGAAGTTTTGTGTTTGCTAGCTCTTCGTTTCATCGTTGATGTTGATGGTTCTTCGGGATCATCGTCGAAAATAGATTTAGTCAACATAATGTCTTCATCATTCATTTGTCGATTAGCAGGTCCGGATGTCTTCATTTTTTCACCTTTCTTACGTTCATTAGTCTTATTTTGCTTTACTTTATTCAGCATAATTTTTCCATTTTTATCTACGTCAATCATTTCTAAATAGTTTTTGTCATCTAAAAAAAATTAATAAGAATTTAATCTACTATATCCAATAAAAATTTTTTATTGAACATACCATCTTGCAGCAAAATTTTCACGGCCATACTTTGGTTATTTTTGTTGGCCGTAAGTTTTCTACTTTTTTTTGCGTGTTTAATCGAGCTCGTTTTGATTACGGTATGCGAATTTAAATCCTCCCAAAATACGAGAGAATACATTTTATCTGTCATTCTACGTGACATCTTGATTTGAAGTTTGCACGTTAAATGGTTACAAACATATGGAGTAACCATGGTTATTTCATATGTTTGCAATATAAATAAATGAAATTCGAATCAATAAAGCAAAGAAAACATGTCGGTTCAGCGCCAACTTCTTAAATAATTCAATAAATAACGATTCTTTGGCGATAAAAAAAAAATATTACACACGAAGGAGTTTTGTAAATATTCAACAGTTGTGGTGTTCACTACAATTTGTGAAAACTAGAAAATATTTGGGAAATAATTTACGTGATTTGCGGGATAATGTGAGCATTCAGGATTAATATAAAGATATATTGCAGCACCTAAAAAAAATAATAAGTAATTGTTATTTCTCAGCAATATGTTCAGTGGAAAAGATTTTACACAGCTGTCGAGATCAACGCAGTATCGAATCCAGAAACTACTATTGGAATCTGATGATGAAATCGATTATTTTCCCGCTGAGGGGTTTAATAAATTATGTGAAACAGGTGATGATTTGATGTTACATATCAATAAAAAAATCCTTCGTGAGTGTATCATTTTATAAAGTAGATAATTGATTATTCACAGATGCCTGTAAATAATCAGTTTGCCTTAAAAATTCTGGTACTTAAATTTGTATCATTATTTTCATAAGAGTGAAAAATTTCAATTTTTAGAAAAAAAATTTTCTTACATGAAAAAATTAAAAAATATACATACCACCTTGTATCTTATTTTTCCCAGCTTTTTTGAATACAGTTCTTTCTTCGTCCGATTCACTGTCATCATCACTCGAAGTTTTGTGTTTGCTAGCTCTTCGTTTCATCGTTGATGTTGATGGTTCTTCGGGATCATCGTCGAAAATAGATTTAGTCAACATAATGTCTTCATCATTCATTTGTCGATTAGCAGGTCCGGATGTCTTCATTTTTTCACCTTTCTTACGTTCATTAGTCTTATTTTGCTTTACTTTATTCAGCATAATTTTTCCATTTTTATCTACGTCAATCATTTCTAAATAGTTTTTGTCATCTAAAAAAAATTAATAAGAATTTAATCTACTATATCCAATAAAAATTTTTTATTGAACATACCATCTTGCAGCAAAATTTTCACGGCCATACTTTGGTTATTTTTGTTGGCCGTAAGTTTTCTACTTTTTTTTGCGTGTTTAATCGAGCTCGTTTTGATTACGGTATGCGAATTTAAATCCTCCCAAAATACGAGAGAATACATTTTATCTGTCATTCTACGTGACATCTTGATTTGAAGTTTGCACGTTAAATGGTTACAAACATATGGAGTAACCATGGTTATTTCATATGTTTGCAATATAAATAAATGAAATTCGAATCAATAAAGCAAAGAAAACATGTCGGTTCAGCGCCAACTTCTTAAATAATTCAATAAATAACGATTCTTTGGCGATAAAAAAAAAATATTACACACGAAGGAGTTTTGTAAATATTCAACAGTTGTGGTGTTCACTACAATTTGTGAAAACTAGAAAATATTTGGGAAATAATTTACGTGATTTGCGGGATAATGTGAGCATTCAGGATTAATATAAAGATATATTGCAGCACCTAAAAAAAATAATAAGTAATTGTTATTTCTCAGCAATATGTTCAGTGGAAAAGATTTTACACAGCTGTCGAGATCAACGCAGTATCGAATCCAGAAACTACTATTGGAATCTGATGATGAAATCGATTATTTTCCCGCTGAGGGGTTTAATAAATTATGTGAAACAGGTGATGATTTGATGTTACATATCAATAAAAAAATCCTTCGTGAGTGTATCATTTTATAAAGTAGATAATTGATTATTCACAGATGCCTGTAAATAATCAGTTTGCCTTAAAAATTCTGGTACTTAAATTTGTATCATTATTTTCATAAGAGTGAAAAATTTCAATTTTTAGAAAAAAAAAAAATTAAATAAGTACATAATAATAATTTTTCATATTAATAATCAATGAGATCTATTTTGTGCTATGTGCATTCAGTCACTTATTCATATATTTTCGACGTTAAATTCACTTTTCTTTTTTTTTTTTAATACCTAGGTACTTTTCCTTTTTTTTTTAATACTGGTACTGTCATGTGTACACATGACAGTACCAGTATATCGCTGCTAGCGAAAAATATTTTTAAAATTTTATAACAAATATTGGAGTAATAATTTTTCGATGGCACAAAATATCATAAATGTAACATCGTTGCCATTTGTGCCACTATTTCGCGGTTTTTTGGCTAATCAATTGATAAATTGAGTGACTTATCAACGGAAAAAATTAGTGTTACAAAATATTTGTAAATTTATGTATAAAATTTATGTATAAAAAATATAATCATATCATACATTTTAACTTTCACGCGATATTCATGAGTTTAGCTGATCTAAAATCATTGAATACATTTCTAAAACTGTTTTTTACCCCAGAAAATTTTTTTTATTGAAATTATCAGCATGACTTTTTTATATATCACGTCTCTAAAACCAAAAGAGTGCAGAGAAAAAATCAATTTGCAGTTTAAAATAATATCTTCAAAACTAGTTATGACAGAGATTTTTTCCGATTTTTTCAAAAATTTATATTTAACAAACAATTTATTATTGACTTAAAAATATCTAAATACTTATATACAAAAAATTATAGAATTCAAAAACATAATGATAAATAAAAAAATATATAGAAGCGCCTGCGTTCAGTCGTAGATAAACGACCTATACGGACATGTAAAGATCATAAATAAATTGGCAAACGTAGCAAAATAAATCTATTACACAGCAATTCGGAAAATATGTGTTAATTTTATTATAATAAACTGTAGATAATATTTAATACGACAGATGATTTGATAAAAAATTCAAGACAGGATGTCCTCCATTATTGACATATTTTTCTACTACTACATAAATGTTGAATTATTAATCAACTCAGTTTTATTTCCGTTCTAAAAATGTATAACTACAATCTTATTAATGAAAAATTATATATTTTAGACAGTGATGATGCAAGCAGTATCTGTTCTGTATCCGCCGATCATTCCGACAACACAAACGATGATAATGATTGCTCCGAAAATGACTGCGATTTTTGTGATTATTTCCACGATGATGAACAAGATGATAACTTCACTGATTATTCAAGCAATACAGAAGAAACTGAATCTACTGTTAGTTGTTCGGATAATAATTGTCACAGCGAATGGGATGAAAGCCAATCAAGTACTAGTGAGTCTGATAGCGATGAATCTGATAGCGATGATTCTGACAGTAGATTTGATTTTACCCAAGATGAGTCGAGGTTTTTTACCGATCAGTTGAATTCTCCCATCTATCCTAATGCTCCTTTAACTTTAGGCGAAAGCGTCCTATGCATTTTGTCATTTATGATTCGTCATAAGGTGACAAAAGTTTTATTGGCTGATTTGTTATCGCTTATAAGCTTACATTGCCTTAAGCCTAATTTTTGCATCAACTCGTTATATTATTTTCGAAAATTTTTCAAAAATATACAGTCCCCAATTAGGCGTCTTTTTTTCTGCTCTGTATGCTTTTCTCGGCTAGATAATCAAAAAAGTTTATGTCTAAATTGCAAAAAAAAACAGGCCGTGAGTTACTTTATTAAAATTCCCTTAATTCCACAATTATTAAATCTTTTTAAGCGTCCTGGTTTCTACAACTCTTTACAAGGTCGATTTAACAGACAAAAAACTAATGATGAAAATTTAGAAGATATCTGGGATGGGAGTGTTTACCAGTCATTTTTTAAAAATAATGGTTTATTATCGCGCCCTTCGAATATCTCGTTTACTTGGAATACCGACGGTATCTCGCTTTTCAAGTCGTCAAAATTTAGTTTATGGCCCTTTTATTTAACAATTAATGAACTTCCGTTTAAAGATCGGACAAAAAAAAATAATTTATTGTTGGCAGGACTTTGGTTCGGAGAAAAGCCACAACCAAATTTATTTTTAAGAAGTTTTCGGGATGATTTAAAAAAAATTTGTAAAGGTGTCTGGTGTAAAACACGTGACTTAAATTCTCAAATAAAAATCCAAGGTAGAATTATTTGTGGGACCTGTGATTTACCAGCAAAAGCAAGTTTCTTGAATATGAACGGACATATGTCAATATTTGGGTGTTGTCATTGTAAAATTCAAAGTAAATATTTCAATAGGAGACGTATCTATCCTTTTACAAACAAAATGCCACTTAGAACAACAAAAACATCTATTGCGGACGCTAAAGAGGCCATTAGATCTAAAAAAGCCGTAGATGGAATCAAAGGTCATACAGTTTTAACTGAAATAGTTCATGATGTCTTTAGCACAACTGTTGTCGATGTTATGCATTGTGTATATTTAGGCATTGTTAAAAAATTATTCACTTTATGGTTTGACAGCAGTTATAGCTCCAATGTTTTTTCTCTCCATGAACATTTGTCCTCGGTCAATGATAGAATTCGATCTATTTCGCCCCCTGCATTTGTATCTCGACTTACACGATCAGTTTATGATCATAAATACTGGAAGGCATCAGAGTGGAAACAATGGCTGCTATATTATTCAATTCCTGTTTTAAGTTCAATTATATCAAACGAATACTTAGAGCACCATAAACTCTTGGTAACTGCTATCAGCTACTTAAGCTACACTTCTATAAGCCAAAAAATGATATCCGTTGCCTTCACCTCGATCAAAATTTATATCTCTCAATTTAAAGACTTATACGGCTTAACGCACATGACTTGCAATTTACACTGTCTATATCACCTTCCGGACGCCGTTAAAAAATTTGGTCCACTACCTGTAACTTCTTGTTTTGCCTATGAAAATTTAAATGGATCATTAAGACGTTTGGTGCAAGGTACACGGTATGCACAATTACAGATTTGTTCTGCATTGTCAATTTTCAATAATTTTGTAGAATTGCAGTCAGAAGTAATGAAAGAAAATGATGATGTAGAAGAATTTTGTAATAAATTAGAATTATTCCATTTAAGAAAGCGAAAGCTTGTGCACCTGTCAGACCAATGTTTTGTTTTCGGTAAAATAGTTCGACACCATCTTTCCAATTCATTGCGAGCTATTTTTGAAAAAAGTAACGTTGACTTATCAACTTGCAAAAACATTTATAGATTTTCACGTTTATTTAAAAATAATTTAGTCTACGATTCTACACTGTACAAACGTAAAAAAAAAACGAATTCATCGACTGTTATGTACAATCATGAAAATTGGCGTAGCATTGGTATTATTAGCGAATTTATCAAAGTATGTACCTGTCTAAACGTTCCGTGTAACGTAAATTGCATGAATAGTCAATTTTTTGCTATAATTACCAAGTGCTTACGAATCGAATTTGTTATTCCTAATGCTTTAATTGACATTATTGAACTCTGTACAAAATCTGATCAAGTTCCACTAGCTATTAATATAAAAAATTTGATTACTGTTTGTTTTTCGATTGATGAAGAAACTCAGCGCAAAACTTTCTTTGTTATGAGACCCATTAATTTATCAGAAATAGATTAAAATAAAATGTACTTGGCTCAGTTTTATGAGAGACTTTTGTTATGATATAATGATATAAATTTAGATTTAGTTGAGAAACTCGTTCTTAAAACAAATTTATTTAAAATTAAAATTATTGAACAAACAACTTTTGTATGCTATCAAATAGCGCATCGTAATATTTCTTACCTATTAAATCGTTGAATTTACATTAAAATTATTTTTAGTTTAAAATGAATGCTCAATTTTCAAGTAAATTTTTGTAATAAAAAATAAACTGTTACTTAAAATGACTTTGTCTACTTACTTTGTGGTTACTGTGAATCTGTATAGTAAATACAGGCATAAAAATGTTATTAATTACTGAATAATTAAATATTTATCGATGAAATTGATATTATAATGTAAGTATGATGATATTATAATATAAGTATGAATTAAATAGTTAGTTGAAAATATACTGATAGTCAGCCAGGAAATTTAAAAATAAGTATTTATCAATTATGAACTTAAAATGATAAACAATCTATATTGAAAAACTGAATTTTCGGCAAACGATCTCGTAACTCAAAATAATGTTGATTTCATTTGAAAACAAATTTATATTTGTGTCAAATTATAAATTTTGATATTAAAGCCAGACCCAAATTCATAATCAATTATAATTTTTTTTGTACGGGGAACCGAATGCTACTGGTCAGGGGCAGGCACTTAATGAAAAAAATATAACAATTTCTTATAAAAAATCTATATAAAACGTTGATGTCATTTACGATAAACATTATTAGGGGAATGCAGAGCAAAATGGGGTAATCAAGCCAATAACGATTTTTTAGAAACCAAAAGTATGAAAATGGAGTACAATCCCGAAAAAAGAAAAACCAAAAATTACAGAAATACTTATACCGTTGCCTATAAAATATATACAAAATATATACAAATTTCAGTAAAAGCTCGCCAGACAGCACAAAAAGTTAGACAGATGATCAGATAATAGTTTACATAATAATTGGTTGGATAATTAGAAAAAAATTCAATTGGTACGATTAAAAAAAAAATTTACTCGTTTATTTCAGGTACCCCATTTTGCCTCGCATTTCTCTATATTAATTTAGTACCTATGCATCAATAAAAAAAAAAAACGATCAGATTCTTGTTTTAATTAAGACTAAAGAGGTTGCGGTTTGAATACACCTGAGTTTGAATTGAAATTAACAACTTATTCCGTTTGTTTACCAACACATTTTTTTGCAGCGCAGTGAAAACATTTTTTTTTATTTTTCAAATAATCTTCAGATCACATTGAACATGATATTACCGTAATTTTAATTTTTTTCGATAATTTTACTGGCCTTTTTGTCTGCATTTTTCAATCCTACTGCAATCAATATCTCACGCAATTTATATAAATTCACATTTTTTTTTTTTAAGAAAAAAACCTTGTTTTTAACATAATCGAAAAGTAATTTTTTTAAACTAAAACTAACGTTTATAGTAGTATATCGTAAAAAATTTTACACAGTCAATCCGAATTTTTTTACTATGATTCTTCATATAAATATTTATGCGTAAATTCAATTTATTATCATTCAATAAATTGACTGAAACGAAGTATTTCTACTTAGTTGAGTCTTGAGGAATAAAAGTTTTTTTTTCTTTCAAGGCTTTCAATATCAATAGATGGTGTTGTCTTAAGTAATTAGCAAAGTATCATAAATTTTCTAAAAGAATGCGATCGGATTTCCTTTGTCTGAAGTTGGCTGCTTGCAAAGCTTCCTGACAAAGGCATATAACCTGTATACATAGCCTCAAGATTTAGGGATGAATTGGCGGATTAGCTACATATAGGTCGCCCGTTTGGGTCCGCTAGTTTCTGACACAGGAATTCCTAAAGTATCGATTGCCCTCGCCAAATTGACTTTGGTAAAGTCACAGATAGAGAAGGGTACAGAATCTTATACGTAGCTTTTGGCTAATAGAATCAAGGTAGCGTAGTCTGCTTCAGACTTGACTTCCTGCAGTATCTAAAGACAGCCTTTTGCTATCGATATCCTTAATGCAATTTAAGCCGTTGGCCATTAAACCAAAGTAAGTTGTTCGAGTAGAAAATCGCGTGCCTCTGAATTCGAAAACTCGAGATACGACCACACTTCTTGGCGGTGAACCAAAAGTCCATTTAGCTGAAAAGGAAAAAAATCAAGTCTAACAGTATTATTAGTAGTCGAATTTTGTTGGATAAACTTCTGATTATGATGATGCAAAAATCAAATTATATTTCAAGTTTCTTATAAACTAAAAAATCTTTTTTAAATACATCAATAATATTACAATGATTTATAACTTTTTTCTTTCTCTACGTCCTCAAGGGCCACCACTCGGTATTTCAGAGCTATGATATATTTTGTTTACTGATCAATTTTGTGATATAGGTTATCAATCATAACACGAATTTAATTATTCCTTATGCTTTCTGAATGCTATTGATTTACATTGAGTGAACGATTTTTTTTTTCTTTTATTTTCATAAATCAAATCATTCGTAATAGTCGTTCAAAATATTGTAACCATAGAACGGGGTTATAATCTGAAGTGTTGCCTAAAAATAATAATAAAATCGAGATTTTGGTTAAAACATATCTCGACTTTAAATTCATTATTAATTTTTTTTTAATTTTCAAATTAAAATTGTTGAGTAAAAGATATTTAAACATAAAAAAATCTTCTACACAGGCTGATTTACAAAATACTGACTATTGTGACAATTTTATTATTTTCTTGAAATAATCTTGAAATAATTTTTCATATTATTTTCGTTAATGTTTGATCTCCGTAAATGGAATTAAAATATTTTCCATAAAAATCGACTATTTGACGATAAAAATTCATATGAAGATTGAAAATGTATATATTTATCTAACTTTATAAATTTTAGCTGTGAGGAGTTATGCAGAAAAATGCATTTTTTTGTCAGCGATTCTTAGAATTTTATCTCCACCCTCACATTAATATATATTTTAAGCTGGATTTTTCGAAAATGCCCTTTTCACCTGCCTATTGACCAGAATAAGAAGGGCCATGGAAAATTTAATGATTTTATATCTAGTGAGGCAGGGAAACATCATCATCACCCCCGCATTTTTTCACTTTGATTCTGAATTTCCAACAATCCTTCCGCAATGCATCTATACGTCACAATAGGGAAGCTGCATGCGAAATTTCATGGTTAGAGCTTGAGTAGTTTGGCCTGGGCGATGATGAGTCATTAAATCATTCAGTCAGTCAGTCAGTCAGGACTTACTCTTTCATTTATATAGATATGCGATTATCAGTTTTCCAGGCTAATTGATCAATTATATGAAAGATTGAAGTTTGAATGTATCGACAGGATCCCACTGAGACCATTTAGGTTGATGATTAGTCTGAAATTAGTCAGCCAGCCCAGCGTCCTTCGGGTATATCCCTTAACGACGTAATTGAATCCCATCAAGAGAATAACTCCCTAGGTAGAATACCTATATTTTCGAAATATGTGGGCAAACTCTACACAAACCACCATCGCAAGCCACAATAATGTCAAATTAATTTTAATTTGCTTTTACGGTAGCAACATGTTTTTCCCAGATAATATAGAATTTTTTGTCGCTGATAAATTCAAGTCCGAGCATTCGCATGGAGAAAAAGTTTTTTGTGGGGATTACAAAATTCATTTCCTAATTTTATGTTAGAATTTGAGTCACTGAATTTTATGATGACAAAAAGTTATATACAATTGAAAATTTCAAAAAATCATTTTTTTACTTTCTCGAAATGCAAACGTATATAAGTATATTCTTTAAAAAATTTTAAACCAATCCAAAAAATATTCTAGAAAATACGGAACGTTGGAAAGTATGAGAAACATCAACTGGAATAGCAGTTGTTTAATTTTAAGGGCATTTTTTTCAAAAAAATGTTTTAAAAGGCTTGGATTTCTCAAAAATGACTCAACCGATCGATCTAAAATTTTAATACAACCTTCTCAGATATATTCCTCGTGGATTAATTAAAAAAATAAAATTCTCGATCATTATTTCTTTTTTTCTATTTTTTTTAAACATTTTTTCACGAAAATTTCTGTTGAAAATCCAAACTTTGTGTTAAAATAGCCGTAATTTTGTTAGAAATTTAAATTTTGATTATTCCTTCCATCAGTACCTATAGATTTATTTATTTTCTAAAAAAACCTGACGTATTTTTTAATTTCTGATAATCCAAACGTCTTTTTCAGCCTTACACCTGAACATAGCGCTTGAAATCTTGCGATCCATTGTCAAAGGTTTTATATTTATCTTATATCTGCATTGTACTATCATTAACAAAAAATAATAATACAATAAAAAAAATTTCATCTTATTAAGGAACAAAACTCCGAGGTGCATTAAAAAATCATGAATCAAGCTAAATGAGCGTTAATAATGGATCCGACCAAACAAAGTTCGGAGGAAAACTTTTATTTCCTTCTCGAGTAAAAACGAGCGGGTTGAAGAGGTATGAACGTAAAAAAAAAGGAAAAGAATGAGTGTAGATTGAGGGCGCCAACGCAAACTAACTCCAAGATTGACCGTGATGGTCGAGTAATTCTAAAGTCCCTTTATTGCTAAGAATATACAGGTTTTACATTTTTTTACTGCTCCACATTTTACCCATCCTATCAACACGTTCAATTATTGTTAAACAATCCACTTTTTCTGCTCTCTTCAATATAAACAAAATCGTTAAACCATTGAAATATACTTTTGAAGCAAAAACTCAATGAAAAAACCAACAAAATATTAAACTCGCGGTCAATCAGTAAATTTTATTGCATCATTGATAATCAATTAAATTTTTTAAAGATGTACAAATTTTTGTGTATAAGTAGAAATGTTGAAAAAAATCAACAGACAATTTTTTTTATGAATCTCAACTTGAAAAAAAATTGTATGATGAAATTTCTGATAGTTTGAGTATCATAATAATTCATTATCATGTAACTACGAGTCATTAATCAACCATAATTCTATCATCATCGGTGATTCACTGGGAAGTCAAGGTAATCGCTTTTATTCGTGATATATCTGTAGAGAATTGCTTCATCGTCGTAGATACGACCCTCGTCTCGTTGTCGCCTGTTTACGACTGTCGCCATTCATCGCAGACTCTGTCGCCCCCTGTCGAGTTTTACCACGCGATCGATTGCAATTTCACATACATATATATAAATAACTCTACATATATATTTGCAAATGTATAGCAGGGAGTAATAAAAAATGTAAAGACACTTTTGGTTGACCTAGTGCTTGAATTTCCCAACAATTCCCTGCGGTATTTGTTCTATATATCGTGGGTAGTAGGAAGAACGCTTGTCCCAAACGTTTTCAAGAAAACATACGGATATAGCTGCAGGCGTGAAAAACTCCCGCATATTTGCATACCTTTTACAAATACATGCATCCATATATCTTCGTTAGTGACATGCCAGAGCTTGCGGGGGATCGAACTTATAAGGCATAAGTGCTCTTAAAACTAGCATGCTTTTTTTAAAAAACTAAATCCTCATACGTATTTCTAGTAGAGCGAATATGGTGCAAAACGAAGCACCTAACAAAAATCTAGCAAATTTTTTTCTTTAATTTCATCAACTACAGATGGATTTTATTATTTAACTGTATAGTTAAATTTTATTTTAACTATATTCTTATCATCTGTTTAAATTTTTGTGCAGTATAGCAAGCTTTTACTGCCATTTGACAAAAATAAAACTGTATTCTATAAAAGCAATTGCGTATAAGGTTTTTGTTTTTAATTTTTATCATTTTTAGCAAGCTATTACTCCATTTCTACACCTTTGGTTTAAAAAATAGTCATATAATTATTTTATAAGTATTGTATTTTGCTCTCGATTCCTCTAAATAATATAAATAAATGTTGATACCTACCGAGGGGTTTAATGTTTATTGTCATCTTCAATATTTTACAATTTCATTTTTCTCCAGTATTTTTAGGACACATTGAAAAATTTCTAATTGTTTCATTATCAACGAGTACTACATTACATTTTGAATATATGCGAATTCATAGAAAATTGTTATACGATATCAAAAGACTCGGTCGACAGTCATGCAGATAAAAGCGCGAGACCTCTCGAGTATCTTTACAGAAAGGAAAACGGTTTTTCGAACAAATGAAATAGTAATTTGAAATAAGGCTGAAAGTAATTTATTTTTCATGTAACTGTTCGTGTATACCACATATATATCGTCGATTTCCGGTCGAATGGATCCAAAATTACGTCGATCAATCGTCTATTAAGCAAGATATTTCCCTAGCAACCAATGTTTCCCCAAAATTTCATAAAATTTAGAAAAATAGAGACACATGCGATCTTCATTTGTTGGATATCTATTTCATGGGACACATTCTATCTTTATTTGTTTCAAACGAAATTTTATAATTTATTGCGGTCAAACGAATCAATTTTCAACGATGATGATGTCCCGGTTATTTTCACTTATTTCGAGTGGTTTTTAAGCATCTTCTTCGAGGTATATTGACTCTTAGATGTTGAAAAAAACCATTTTTCAACCTTGGCAATGTCTGAGGTATTTTGCCTCGAGGAAAATAAAGTCTAAAACCGTTTTGCTTTATTAGACAATCATTCAATATCTTTTTCAATAAACGAGATTATTTATTTGAGCAGAAAATTTCCAGTTAAAGCTGGAAATTTTATTTTCAGAACGTTTCTTTCAAATATTTAATGAGCGAAATTTGTGATTTTTTCAACATTCCATGATTTCTACTAAAAATTCATGAAATCAATTAAAAATACAGCTTATCTGTAAAAAAAAGTACACCAAGCACGACTTCCCTTTGAATAAATAAAAACAACGGTATCATTAAAACATTAAAGATTTTTAAAATAGACTTAACGCATCCCATATTAACCGCAAAAATTGACCTGCCGCGTCGATTTTAAAAATCTTCAATGTTCTATAACAACATAATTGTTTGTTTCTATTCAAGGAACTCGTGCTTGGCGTACTTTTTTACAGCAAAGCTGTATTTTTGATTGATAACATATACAGGTATCAGATAGAGTAACGTGGCCGTGATCCAAAAGATTTCTCCGTTGATTCTATTTCGTCGATCGTGTTCGTTGGATATGTCGGTATGAGTGACGGAGTGGAAAAATAGTGAAGATGGCAAAGTCGTCAAATATATAGAAGCAGGCGTCTATCGGTCGAATGGAAAAAGAATGGACGAGTAAAATGGTTTACGGCGAGCAGAGAGGAGAGGGATTTTATATAGCTTCTTTACAGCAACATTAAATTTTCAATTCTTCAGTACGCTTTTGGCCACGCATACCTACATATATATCTTTACGAATCCTTATCCGCTATGAATTCTGCCCAGGGTCCAAATGCTGGGCCATCTTGACACTGTTAGCCGTTCGGTGTTCAGGTGCTTTATATCGAAGAAATTTTGAATTCATAAATTTTAGATTGCACGAAAAGTATTCAACGATATATTTCACGAGAACTCGGCTAAATGTGGCGTCCAGGGCCGAGTACGAGGGCCTTTTACATGCGTTCTTTATCTTATGTATACGCCGCCGGGTATATGAGCGTTTTCAGTGGGGCTCTTTGTGGCCAAAACTTACGACGTGTTTACGACTTGAGATCTAGCTGGAAGAATCGTTCAAACAATTGCGGTTTTTTGTTGTTTTTTTCTTGAGAGATATGTCGTGAATTCTTGGTGTGCCATATATATATATAAGAAATATACTTTCTCGACTGGTAAAAATTTGTCTTGAAGATATCACGATAAACTGCGTTTTATGTAGCAATGTGGTGTGCATGTAAACCAAGCCAACTTGGAAATATAAAATGTCTATATATTCGTGAAAAATGAAAAAGGATACGTCTGCTGACAATTTGAAAAGTTTCTCTGGTATTATGTTTTCTTCTTCCGATAATTTCGCAGCGAGTTGGTTTCTGGGCTGAGGTAATTGAGCATCGAAGGGGAAAGCGCGTTCGTATAGAGGCTGACAAATGGAAATGGGAAGCGGAAACGGAAGATCCTGCTCCATTCCTTCTGCCTCAAAGAACCAAACGACTTCTTGTATATTTTCTACGTCGGCAGGACATTCTTCTAGCTACTGTCATCGCAATACTGATCAAGGATCTCTTGGTATACTTAGCTCGGTAGCAATCATCGTTTGCAATCAGTAATGATTCATTAGTTTTCATTCCAACTCGGGGAAATGTTTCTTTTTTTGGTACTTTTGTGTTTCGAAGTTTTTTAGGGTATTCATGCCTATATAAAACTCGTTTTTTCCACTCTTGAGCCACCATTAAGTGGACGATTTCACTGCTGACATCCGTGCTTAAAGTGCATCTTTATTGCATTATTGTAGTATCGAAAAAAGGTATAGATATAGAACCTAGGAATTGTAACGGTAGGCTAAGAAAGGCTTGAGAAATGTGGCGTGCAGAAGTGAAAGTGAGAAAATCTGGCGTGCAGATGTGGATGCTATGGTTAAGACTGGGTGGAGAAATGAACGAAAAGGCAGAGTCGTTCAGGCCGCCACACTGTAAAGACGTGTCACAATAATACTCTAATTTTCAAAATAAGACAACATTCATTTCCGAAATCCCTCAATCTCATACTACATTATAGTACGTAACATGCTCTATTTTTTACGTATCCTCCGGACTCTTTAGAGTAATGTCAGCTGTTAAAAAATGAGGCCTCATTTTTTAACAGCTGACATTAGTGTCTAAAGAGTCCGCAGGATCTGTGAAAAAATGGGGCATTTTAATTACTCGTGAAGAAAAGACGCATTTTGGGCAATTATGCCGAAAACGTGGAAAAAAAAACTAGCTTTAGAGGCATGTGCTATAAAAACGATATTTTGATGCCTATAAATATTGAATTAAAAATTTTTGAGTCGGTAGATGGACTAAAAACATTTATCAATTTGTTAAATTTCGTTTTGAACAATTCGGTGTTAATTCGCCGCGGTAGAATTACCTATTTACTGTGTTGATGATGAAGATTCTGCTCAAATATCACCTCTCAGAATTCTCCCAGTTTACAGATCAATGCCTCGCAGGCAATATAGTGGGCCAGAGTCTATTTCACGCGAAAGCCTCGCATGCACTGTATAGCGGTTTCAAGTTAATTTCGCTTCGACTTCCTCGTGGCTTGAGTTCAATTTGCGTGGTATTGAGAGAGAGAGAGAGAGAGTGACAGTGAGAAATAGAGACGGGAAATGGCAACAGAACAAATACACATAGACGATGATTTCCCATCTCTAGCGTGCTGGAGCATCGAGATCATACGTATAAGACACGCCTAGGTAACTTCAAATAATTCTGAATTAAAACTTTAGAACCGCGATTGTGCATGTTCTTATGAGCACGAGTAAACTTTGATTAATATATCGGTAATACTAAAACAGAGTGGAAATCACTTTTTATTTTCTTTTTCATATAATCATAAGTTTTATTCGTGTTATTAATTAATTATGCAGTATTAAGAGATTACCAAGAATTATGAAAGTTCTTCATACATTAACTATATTGGCAACTACTTAAATCTAATCTGCTGGATAACAATTACCCAACTAAAAATTTTTGTTATTGTCAGAGCATTTTTTATTAAAATGAAGCGAAACAATTTTCTAATAAAAATATCACACTGTTTATAGTGTTTCAAAAATTGTCCCAAAAAAGTTAGTTTGATAAAAAATTTTTTTTTCGCTATAAAAAATTTTTGAATATTAAAATTCAAAAATTCTGTAAATTTTTTTTTTTACTTCTGTGCAAAACATGATTTTTTTAATGACCGTTTATAAATTTTGAAAATATGTTGACTACAGTATGTGCAGACCCGCTTTGTGGGAGATAATTGTTGTCTTAGCTACTGATAGTAGTTTAAAACGACGCCAGAGAGTTCCTAAGTTTTTTTGGGTATTTTTAGACTCTAAAATAACTTTTAAAAAAATATTATCACGAAGCAGAACTTTTAACCCTATGATTCATGAATATTTCCCATGATTATGAGGTTGAGAGGGTTGCCGATGGTCTTTAAAACGACGTCAGGGGGTTGTAAATTTTTTGGGGTGTTTGTAAAACTCGAAAGTAACTGTAAAAAAAATATCATATTGAAGCAGAGAGCATTAAACAGCATATTCAATAACTATTTCCCCAAAATTATGATGCTCCATTTTTATTTATAAAGCTTAACGTTTCCTTATCCCTTTGAATCCGATCGGACTCACGTATATTAACAATAAAAGACTGCTAACACTAAGAACAAAAAACATTCCATCAATAATATTATTTAACGTTTAAATAATGGTAAAAATACTTTTCCAATATTTTTAGAATGTGAGAACATAAAAGAAATTTCCTTTTCTATTTAAATTTTTATATAACTAGAAATTTGTCAAATTCATGAGCAGCCATCACATTAAAAATTGATATTTTAAATTAAAACTTTGCAGAACTTATTTATTTTAAATATAAAAAAAATCCCTAGAAAGAGAAAAAAAAATTATTTTTTAAACTGAATTTTGATTTAATTTATTAAGGGACATTCATTAATTACGTAAGGACGATTTTAGTCATTTCAGACTCTTCCTACCCGTGTGTAAGGGCTCATAAGCTTCTCAGTCGAACAAATCGCAAAATATTCATCACTGTAAATTTTATAAAAAATTTCAGATTTCAATAGCAAAAATCTTACCTAAGAAAGACTTTTATCCTTCCCCTCCCCTTCCCCCAGATATGAAAACCTCCCTTCCTTTCAGGACCCTTACGTAATTTATGAATGGGCCCCGTATCATAAATAATAAATTTAAAATATTCAGATAATCCTATCTGTATTTCACTCCCAATCCTCACTGAAAAAATAAGCATTGTATATTGCGTTCTGTAAATTTATCTCAAAGAAGTTATAAAGGTGGTTTCATCCAAAGCTTGAAGAACTGTTATTATTGGCAGCGACTTTATAAAGTTTTCGTAAAAGCAAACACATACGAAATGTGACATCTGTGGCGACTTGCACTTAAAGATTTTTCGACACTATACATGCAGTTAGAGGACAAGAAGCCTGATGCTCTCTGAGGTGAGAGTTCAACCGCAGTTGGCGTAAAAGTCACTCGATGCGAAAGTGCAAACTCGATTCGCTGAGTTTTCCGGGAATGAAGAAACGCGAACAGAATTTTATGAAACTCGGTAAAGTCCTAAAATACTCGAATGCTGTAAAATCCTACGGAAAATCTGAAGGTGCACTAAATCGTTTACCGGTAACAATTTTTATTCTAATAAAAATCCAATTCAATTTCATATCAAAAATTATCAAAAAAAGACACTCGATCGCGCCGGCAGAGTGGAAAATAACCCAACCATACCCATCAGATCAAAGAGTCGAAGCTTTACGAGAATGAAATACACTTGCATCATGGATATTTCCTAACAAATACCAAGAGTAACCTGGCAAAGTGTGGTCATCCGTGACATGGGCACATAAACCTCCTGACTTTCCTTTAGTTTCATCGTGCCTTGCACCATCAGAACCCATCCATTTAGAGCATTTTCTTCAACGTTTGCTTATCTCATCGATTCCTCGTTTGACAAAACTCCAAAATCCCATTTCATACTCTTCGCCTCACATAACATGACGATCAATAAAATTTTTATCAACCTTCTACAGCACACCGTCCAACTAGGCGTTTGGAAAACCTCGATAAGTTTTTTAAAATGAAATTTGTCAGTCGAATACACTTCCTTAACATCAAACCATCGGATATTAACTTTAAAAACTACGTATAAAGAATATCAATCCTGGTTCTGTCAGTGCAAGTAAAATTTTTTTGATATTTTCAAACTTATAAAACATTTTAAATAACAATTAATCACCAAAATCGGTTTGAGGGGTTAAATCCGGTAACAAGGCTGAAAAAGACGTTTTTTTTTTTTATTTTTTCTGAAAAGGTATTTTATTTTACACAAATAAAGATTGTTGTTTATAATGACAATGGTTAAGTTTTTAATGGTACTAATAATTTGTAAAAATATTGAGCTAGTGCGCTCTGGCCGACGATTTTTTGAGCGTACTCTGAAAAAAGTGTTTGGCAGTGACCACGTTATCTCTTGTTAGGATTATCAGAATTTCAAAAAAAAGGTTACCTTATTCGGTTAGTTGGATAGATATATCTAAAGATTCTTTGGAAGAATAGTCAAAATTTCAAATTCTTACAAAATGACGACTATTTAGATATAAAGTTTGGATTTTCGGCAGGGATTTTCGTAAAAAAATGTTTTTCAAAAATAGAAATCCTAAACTCTCTACCCATACCCGCCGCACGGCTTCCGGGCCACATGTCGACACTTTTATCGTAAACCCAACACTAAAACTCTACCTTACCGATGGTTACTCTTCACGGCTCTTCACGACTCTCTCGCTCTAGTCTCGTTTGGTCTCTTCTCCCGCTTTAATGACTCGACAAATATTCAAAATACTATTGATCCCAAAATAATTATAAATTTAATACTATCGATTCTAAATAATTAAATGATAACAAATAATCGGCTGCAATTATTCGACATATAAAAAATAACGTCACAGTATTTAAGGAAAAATTTAGATGAAAAAAGGTATTTATACGCCGCACCTACGTTTTCCTCGCTTTTAGTGTGTCCGTTTTCAGACACTAAAACGATACATTTAGTGCTTAGGCATTAAAAATAACATTATATGTCGTTTTGTTCAGATTTCGGGGTGTTTCTGACAATTTGAGGTGTTTTTTCTTACTGTGTATAAAATTAGTATTGCCACAATATAAATTTGAGATGAATTCAACTGAATTTGGAGTGAATTTCTAGAAATGGGAATAGCATAACTCGGAAAACATGCGTTTAGCGTATAAAACACCATGTGCAGCACCAAGGAGGGTGCTTCAGGGCTTTTCTCCGTCTCACACGTTGTACTTTCTCATGACTCTTTACGTGAATGTGGTTGCGCTCGAACTTTACCGAGTCAGATTGAGCCGTTTTTGAAAAACAAATAACAATGAAATCTCGGAATTAAGTGAAAAATATATGAAAGAACATGATTTTATCAATATTCAATACTCACTTGACTCTATATAACGAAATTCTCGAGATAAAATATCTGGATGCATCAGAAATCCAATAAAGCCAGATGATGCCTTAGATATATATAACCTGAAGTGTATAGCTGCAATACGCATCCGTTAAAAATATTCCTACAGCTAAAGAAAAAAAGCTCTTAGGTACACAAATGGCCGGAAGTGTCTGCACGAGATCTATAAGCCGCTTGCACAAAAGAACGTGTCATCTAATACACACATAGGCACGAGACTGGTGAAGGAAGAGCGAGGGAGAATAGGTGTGCAACACCCAGATGCATCCGGAGGCGTATTATCCGTTCGGCATTCAGCAACCTGGACTAGCACACACTATTCTCATCCGTCGTCTTATATACTTCGTCTTGCCATATCCATTCGGTATTCTCTACGCTGCAAGTCTGCGAATGCGAGGGTATAGAAACCTTCCTGCTCCTGATCGTTTCCAGACGATGGCTTTTACCGTTCAAGAAAGATCATTCTCGTGGAAGATCGGATGACAAATGGTACCTCGCTGGCCACGCTATCGCTCCAGACCAAGAACCGTCGCTTTACCCACACCCAACCTATCCTCCAGGACTTACTGTATGCTATGACGTCTTTTACAGTTGGCATGCATATATATGTCTGACACTTGGCACTTGGCCGTTGGTTAAAGAATCGTTTCCAACCCTGCAAATTACTCTTGCGTCCGTTGAGTGGATCTATTTTTCATAGCGCACTGCAATCCTTCCAGCCATGCTCATATACACCCTGATCGTCCTAGATACTCGGTCTGTCTTGGATAGAATACCACTAGTGTAGTCTATTGCTCAAGACAATTGATCAATGTCGAGTAATCGACAAGAGGCATGTGCAAGTGGGTGACTGAGATATATTGGACGTGTGTATTCATGATAATTTATAGAGGCTCAATGTCTCTGGATAAACAGAATCTTTAGGGTAAGTATAAGGAATTTAAGTGGAATGTAAATATTTATTTAGGAGAGTGTCGGGGAAAATGGGGTTTCTGAAAAAACGAGTAAAAAATTTTTTTCTTTACCGTCAACTACAACTAAATTATTATTTAACGGTAATCAAACTGGATTCCATTTTATCTAATTTTTTGTATGACTTTTTGTTCTGTCTAACGAGCTTTTACTGTAATTAGACGTCCCGAGTAAATAAATTAATATACATGATTAAATGATAGATGATAAAGTTATTCATCATGGACCATTAGGGTGGCGCAAGAAAACGAATATTTTGGTTTTTCGGGTCTCGTATCAAAAAAAAATCAAGTTCAAGTCTTAAAAGTAGTTATTAAGAGTCCGCTAAAAAAACAGTCTGACACAAGCACTTTAAAGATTGTTCACGAATTTCGAAATCTGCAAAAACTGTCAATATGTGATTGTAACCATTTTCTTTTTCTTTTTTTTGCACCACCTTTGTGACTATCAACATTGAAGCGTTGCATTTCTTTATTTTTTTTCTTTCGTGAGGTATTTTATGTCGCATAAAATAAAAGCTTGATAGTATTATTAAAAAAGTCGCTCTCGAAAGCATCAAAATCAATGTAATTGAGAATTTTCGAAATTAATAGGTAACTCCTTAAATTATATAATATTTTAAAGTGAATCTTTGTAGAACTTATTTGAATTATATGGAAAAAAAATTTTTCTACAATGATATTTTGACAATTTTTGCAGATTTCAAAATTTGCGAGTGACCTCTAAAAGTGTTTATATCAGGCTGATTTTTCAAAAGGTCTCTTAAACCATGATAAACTCGCGATTTTTTATACAAGACCCGAAAAACAAAAACAGTCGGTTTTTTTACGCCACCCTATGAACTTATATAATGAATTCATTACCCACTGAAGAAAAATAAACATTTGGTAAAATTCTAAAAGTCCAACATTTAACGGAAAAATGTTTTTTAATGAATTTCTGCGAAACACTAAGCTTTTAATTTATTTTCAATGTATACTTTGATTTTTGTTCAGTATAAAAATATTCATTTTTCATTTTCGTTTATTAAAATGAATTTATGATGAATCCTTCTGAATGTTTATGATTAATCAATCATTAATTTATTTATTTTACTCTGGTCTATCTATATTCACTCAAAAAATCTGGCCTATTTTTTAATTTCTAATAATCTAAATCAGAGATATCCTGGTCGCTGGCGAACATTTTTTCTTGGAGTACGCTCAAGAGATCGTCTGCCGGAGCGCAGCGGATCAATATTTTTACAAATTCTTAGTACCATTGTAAACTCAGACATTGCCACTATCAACACCAATACTCTTAGCTTATGGAAAATAAACGTTTTCAGAAATATTTCATAAAAAACGTCTTTCTTCTGAAAAATGTTAAATAATTGTTTGAATTTGAAGAGCACAAATTTTGGAATATTGTTCTGCACACGTGAGTTTTATATATAGGATATAGTTTGAATGTGATCCTTGAATTTTACGTGTCCTGAATTTTGAATTATACATGATAGACTGTTCGAAGAGCTATGCATTAAATTATCTGTTAAATCACATCTAGAATTCTATCTGAAATTCGAGTGAAGCGTGGTCGATTTTAGATTCTAAACATGGATAGACGTGTTGCTTCAACCCTGTTATTACCCTTTATATATATAATGTAATGGAAATAAAAGATGGATAGATTAAAATAGTTACTATATGGTAACCATCGATACTATAAATAAAATTTAGAATTCTATAAAACTTCTAACACATATTCATACAAATTTTTTTTAGATCAAAAATGTATTTAACTTCTATTTGTCCAGAAAAAATACAGACCCTTTGTTTTATATTTTTAAGAACGAGTTTAATCAGAAATAGGGGCGAGGTGGACCCCATTGAAACACAGTGCCGTTTTAAAATCAGTATTTTTTTTATAAGAACTTATATAGAACAGTTGGAATGAAATATTTACTGTTTTACCGTGTCGAATGCAACAGACGTTGTTTTCTTTTTCTGATTTTACACTTATTATTTATTGTTTATGAGCTTTACGAAATAACTACAAAAAAGAGTTAAATAAATGAACATTACCCTTAAAAACATAAATCTGTGTTTGTTGCCTGTGGTGTCGATTGTAGCAGCGTTTGAAAATGCCATTAAAATGGTCTAAAAAATTTTAAATTCAAAAAAAAAAAATCTAATATATCCTAAAATTTATTGAAAAAATGAAAAACATCCGTATTGTTATTAAAATAAAAAAAATATCCCCTGCATTCAAAATTCACGGAAATTCAATTTTTCAGTTTATTAATGGAATAACGAATATTTTTCATTAATAAATAAGTACTTATGAATAAAAAGAATGTTTTATTGAAAATAAAACTACTTTTATTGCAAATCTTCAATTACAACCACAGGGTGTTTCTATTGAAACCTGCTATAGGTGTCAATTTGAACAGAGAACAAGCCAAAAGTTTGTTATCGATAAAAATGTAACTAACCATTGTGTTCAAATTTTTATAAATTTTCATAGAAAGATATAGTGTTGAAAACCATTGCACAAAAACTGATGGCTTAATAATTCATACTTTCAACGCAATAAATACAATTTTCGCTAGTAGAAAAATAAAAAAAAATTATTTTATGTGAAATATTTTACGGCTAATAATATATTAAGACTTTTTATTGTGTTTAGAGAAATTTTTCTCATTTCCCAAGTGAAATAAAAACAAGAATAATAGGTGGCTAGAGGATGTAATTTTTCCGATAAAAGATGCAGTCTGTAAATGTCAGTAACAAGCGTTGTTTTTTAATGAAAAATAAAGGATTCATCGAGCGTACTGATGAGTATAGCAGCACTCTATCACACTTACGTGAGTAGTATTGCCTCCATTTCAACTGTTATAGCCGACGCTCACGACATTTCTTCTTTGCCCATTTGGGAGCCTGACATTGTCGTCTATTCAGGTGATATCCTGCGGCACTCGAGCATCATCAAAGAGAGTAGGGATTGCTAAACCGAGACATTTGGGGACACCGGGGGGAATAAGACAGGTAAAGAAGATCCTGGCCGGAACTCCCTCGTGGACGTGACTTGACTCTCCGGCAGCACGACAGACACCAACCGTACGTTTTCAAACTACCTCTACGTCGTATATAGATCTCGCTCCAAAGCACAATCGTTAATCCACGGGCAAGGAAGCCGTGCAGAATGTTCATCGACTTTTGGCTTATTTCAACGAAACTGCACTAGTCCTGTCATAGTTAATAAAAAAAAAAAAAATCTACTCAACTCGCCCAGTAAAAATTAGATCAACTAATCTCGCCCTCGTGAAGTAAAAAAATTATTTAAAAATTTTTATTGAATATATATAAAAATACACAACCTTCATGTATTATAATTGTTTTTTTTTTAATTGTATAATTTTTAGGTGAAATTTTTTCATAATTTTTATTCATATCACAAGAATAATAGATAAAAAAATTGATTTTAATATGATTATATTGGTGGAAAATCTTTATAAATTTTGTGAGATCTATTATAGGATTTCTTAAACCTCTATGGAAATTCCTCTTCAGTCTGAATAATGTAGTTTGCGGCTAGAGCCTGTCTGACCACATTTTGACTGTATCTACTGCCGCTCAACGCGCGCCATTCCTTTTTCCTTTACATGCGTTCTCTTCTTTGATCAGAATTAAAACGATGTAAAAAAAAGAAAACTCGAAAAAGAAAAAAAAAAATACTTTGCTATTTGAATTTTTTTTCGCAGGTGTTTAATTTTTTGGACAAAAATGGAAAAATCAGTTAATTTTAATGTGACTTTCACAACCACTCGGTATTTTTTGACTTTAATTAATTACAGTCTAAGAAAATATTTTTTTTTACATCTTTTTTAATTTCTAATTTTATATCAATACTTAATACATGTATAATGGACTCGAGGGCCAACAGTCACTAAAAAAAAAAGAAAAAAAGTATTCAACTTTTTTATGAAAAATATAAAAACATTATTTTTCTATTAAAAACGTAACTTTTAAATTGAAAAGATCTTGAAAAAAAAATTTTGAATCTTGATAAAAAAAATACTTCAGGCCATCTTGACTAAAGTCATAATAACCCCAGTCTTAATAAGTCTACTAAACTTACATCCCATCCTTCATTTAAATAATGAAAGCGGTAAAAAGGGGCAATAATCATTAGAATTAAAATTTTATAAAAGTATTATTTTTTTTTCACTCCTTTAGCTTCGATCACTTTGAGGTACTGAATTATGCCCAGTTGAAATACATTTGTCAAAAATAGTAAAGATTATTTTTTTTCGTGGTAATTTTTACTTTTTGCTTCAGGAAAATTATTTCACATGCGTGATTTCAGTGAAAATCACTTTAAGAAAGAGTAAATTTTCTTTACCGAGTATTATATTTGTGGAAAATCATCATAAACATGTATTACAAATGCTAACGAGTGTTTTGCACTAATAATCTCAATTTGGAAAAAAGTAGTTACAAGGTTTACGTAGAAAGGGGGCGATCTAGCGATATGCCTGCGATAATATTGCTAGTTAATCGTAGGGAAGTAGTGTTAAATCAAGTGAAAAAAAAAAGAAATAAATTTGATTAAGCATTTTAGAATGATCTTTTAACGCATGGGAGCTTCGGGGTTAAGTAGCTCAATGTATGTCGATGCATTACTCGCAGCTAACGGGCCGTGTTGCGACCCTATTAGCAATATATTTTCCCCGCTTCGGCGAACCTTATATCCCCCTGATGGTGCACACTGCCTGCACTCGATCGGTTTACACGTTGTCGCTACTGCGAGACAGTAGCTTGAAGAGCAGTCGTGATTGCCTCCGCCTGATATTGTCCGTTATATGGACAATATCAAGCGATACTCGCTCGGATGGCACAGGAATTTATGTACTTTTTCTCCCGGAAGGTATGTACTTCACATAACTTGATGGAAACGCCCGGATACAGGGGATACAAACGGGTATTGAAGTAAAAAATAGAAAAAGATTCCTTGCAGTGACATCGGTGTCCATTCTAGCTGGTACAATGTCTGTGCACGACAGGAAAGACGGAAAATTACCTGTATACATTTATATAAGGTTCCTAATGTTTACTCGCCTCTGATGGTGTCACGGTTTTATTGCTTTCTGTTTCGAACAACTGGAATTTTTTGTCTAAATGTTTGTATCACTGTAGCTTTAATTTTGCCGTAATGTTATGAAACATCTGTCGTTGAAAGCAGGATATATACTGTGCAGAGATTAACATTTTTCATGATAAATCTTCCGGTAAATTTAATTCAGATGTACGCGCTTTTTATCTCTTTCACCGCTCGCAGATACATCGTATTCGTGATTTAAAATTCTAACGAGAGAGGTTAAGCTCAGACTCGAAATCTCTAGATATAAACAGGTTTCAGATAATATATTTTAAATGACATTAGCCGTCGATCGGTGATTTAATCTCACGTTAAATCTAAATATTCAAGTATTTTTAGAACTTGTGATAACGTTCCTGCCAACATTTTTTTTTTTTCTATTTCTATCAAAACTTTTTTTTTTTTTGAGGGGAGAAATTTTTAAGTTACTAAAATTTTTTTGTTGGTTCAAATGAAATAATAAATTAATTTTTCAATCGAAACATGAATTTTTAATCATTTTCAAATGGATATCCAACATTTTTTTTGTAAAACATTTTTTTCTAGACGGAAAATTTTTTATAAAATTTTTTATTGATTGAAAATAATCGATAAATACATTTTTTTTTTTTTGGAAAATGTATTTTCATCCATATTGGAATGATTATCGTATGGATAAAGCCTGGAAAATATCACCCGGTAATGAGTGAATGATCACAGAAGCAAGTGCTCATCGACACTGAGCCTGGGAAGAACATAATTCACATGATAGACGCAAGAGAATGGGGACTACTACCTTTACCATCACGTACCAGACGTAGTATTGTGTTCAACGAGATCCCTGTGACATGCAACCTATAACAGGGGTGGTCTTTTCGCAGGAATATTGAAATTCCACGTGGAAGTATGTCGAAACAAAAACCATCGTCGAATGACAGCTGGACATATATGTTTGGAGAATAACTCACCGCAGCTTTCGAAACATATGAAAAAGCCGACAGATATAAATTATCATTTATGATAAACATGAAAAATTGAGGGGAAAAAATCCCACGAGGGAATAAAAGGCTATGTTTGCCTGGAAAACATGAAAATACATCGTTGAAAACTTTGCATTCGATGGGGTATCTTAATGGTCCTTGCCTATAACAGCAGGAGCCACTTCAAGAGTACTTTAAAACTTTAAAGGTCAAATTTCGAGTGCAGAATATTTCAAAAATATTTTTAAACAATGAAAAAAATTTTAATGAAAAAAATTAACGTTATTTCATGTTAAAAACAATAATTTAGAAAATTATCTAGAAAATAAAATTCGATTCATTTAGTTTTTTGCATTTTTATATTTTTTATGTATGTGATAATTTATATTAACAGGTTTGAAACATATTTCAACCCTGATAAGACTGAAAAATACTTTGAAGGTTTTTTCATCAATAAAATGAATAATAAAGCATAATTATAATACAACTAAAGATATTAGAAAGAGCATCAATGTTTGAAATGCATTCTCACTTAAAAAAATAGTTTTCCAAAACACAAACAACGAATTTTCAAACTTATATAAAACTTGTCACCCGTTATTATGCTCTGTTAGATGTAATGGCATTCTTTCTCGACAACTAGACGTGCGTCTCGCGATTTATGTTCAGAGACAATGAGAAATAGCGCAGAGAGAAAAGCTCCGCACTTTGCCTCATTAATAAACAATAAATGGTGAAAATAAAACGACTCTCGATATGCAAGTATGTATATAGGTATATGTATACAAATGGAAAATATTTCGCCAAGGAAGTTTTATGAATTTGCGGAATTTTTCACGAATTGTATTTCTCACATTTCGTCTCTTTTGCAAGTTCATCTCAGCACGATATTAGTCTACGTATGTCGCATGCATTTGCTTCACATGAAAAAGTACATGAACATAAATCTTTGTAAAAGCCATTTTGCCCCTGGAAAAAAAAATTATGAGTACACTCTGACTTTTTAGTATTCATTTTGTGTATGCGCACCCATTTGCACACGTTTTAACCTGCATATATAAAAATACATCTATTTCTCATTGTAAATTTTATTGATATACATAATGCGCACGGACTTTATACCCTCAGAAAAAAAATCTTTTACCAAATAATTTTTATTCTATACTTGTTTCATATTTTCGTCAGGCAGAGAAGAAATAAAATTCCGTATAAAAGTCGGTTAAACGCAGGCTATCTTCATCTTAAAATAAATTATGTATAAAAAAAATTTTTTTTTCCACCTTTCAAATTGGATGGCACACATTCGCACATAAACGAGTACATAATGCGGCTATAAAACATGTCTGTTTTGGGGCACTTGGCTGGCACACAGGTGGCAAGCATAGAGACGGACTTTATTGCGTTTTCCAGATATACCAAGAGCATTCCGAATGTATGCATACACACGTAAACCCTATGCAAAATATTTTGCTGTACCTCGTGCGCGTTGTGCTTATCGAGTTTGCCGTGACATGGCTCCTCTCTCGTATTCTCCCGTCTTTCCCATGCGCGGATGCATAACAGTGTATACGTGTGCATTGCCGGACGTCGACCTCTGGCAACCACGTATACATTTGGCCGAGAAGTCGCTCGCGCGCAACCGCCGTCAAGACATTTTCATGGCTACCGAGCGAAATCCCTTTTGTATACAAGCTGCACGTGTCCGCTAGTCACATTACTTTCAATGCCGTTAAAATATAAGTTTGAGGTTATGTTTACGTTTTTTTATTTGTTGCAAGTATTTTTCTCGGCGACGTATAATTTTTTCTTCTTTTCTGTTTCAGTACCGCCGGCAAAACCAATCATCTACGACACAAAGAGACGTGACATGAGCAAGCTCATGGTGGCATATGCCGAGGGAACTAACCTCACTCTTGTCTGTGAGGTGCATGGAGGTAAGCCGATGAGAGGATATATAGAACATGTGTTCTAGATAATTGCGTGCTTACCGCCGTACGCTATTGCTGCGATGAGTGCGTTAGTGTATGAAAACCAGACAAATTTATGCTTTGAACATACACAGGTCGAAATATTCGATTCGTCGCGGAATTCGTGCGAAACGTGGCACGTTCGTATTACGAGTACTTGTACGTACTTTGATATGATTGCATGAAATATTTTAATGAGGTTGTAAAGTACGACTTTGCTATAGTATATAAGAGCGAGAAACTTTTAATTTACAAGTCACAAAATGGTGGTGTAATGATTACTTCAGTTTTTAAGTTTTTTAAGATATCCAACTAACTGACATCTCACAAAAAACAACATAATCAAGGATGATGATGAAGTATGCAAGTTTTTGAAGAAAATTATAGAGATGTATGATCTTATATAATTTTATGTCGTCAATTAATTAATATTACGATTCTTTAGATCTTCTGCATAGCCTGTCTATGTGCAGTATATATAGGTGCGCTCTGCACTCGCATCATAAGTCACGAATAGTCCTCAAAAATTCTAATTCACAGATCATCAGAAAGAGAAGCTTCTAAGCCTTATTTTTCCCGTTTATGCTAAATTAATATATATTTTTAAACATTAGATATTTATTATTGAAAAGCAAATTTTAAATTCTACAGGTTTAAGAGTTATCAATGAAAAATTGAACTTTATGTCCGATCATTTTTTTCCGTCATCGTCCCCTCCATATATTTTCTCTGTAAAGAATTTTTGACTCTTAAACCAGATTTTTATGAATGGGATTGTTTTTCAAAATAAGAAAATCGGTTTATTTATATTGCAGACAAAAATACAAAGATTTTTCAAATAAAATTTTTCCTCCGTTAAAAAAATTGACTATACGTAACATATAGGAAATTAATCAATATAATTATAGTACAAGAATTTTCAACAATAAACTGAATTTTCCTGAAATTTTCCCATAATGGAATATCAAAATTGGTATGCCTCAATCATCATAAATATCTTTACAAATATTACCACAATACTGGCATCGCATTTATACGCTTGTAGGCAATTTTAACCGTTGCATATTCAGGATGTTATTCACGCTCGACAAAATCCCACTATTATCACAAATGAAATATTTTTGCAGAAAATAATTATTTGATTATATCTCGAGATTTTTATTGGTCTGATAACGATTATGATCCGTATATCTATATATGCATATACATATATCTTTCTGTATACCTGCCCGATTTCGCGGATGGTATACTCTCTGTGTGTGCACGTATATATTTCTCACCCCGTTATTTACCGTACGAATAGTCAGACAGAGAAAATTGTGGCCAGATTAAAGCGCGCGATATTTATCGTATAGGCATTAATACGACCAACAAACTGCCGCATAACCACGCGTGGGTAGATTACTTATTACGGAAGATAATGTCGCCAATATGTAAAAATACAATTTCATCATCATCCATAGCAGCGATAAGACTAATCAACAGATTTACCTGGATAAGCATATTTCATATGAAAAAATTCTGTTTAATTATTTACTATCTTTTAGAAAACATTCTATCGAAATTATAAAATAGAGTAAAATAAAATTTTATTTTATAAAATTAAATGCAAATGATTGTGGAAATTTTTTTTTTTTTCACAATTTTATACATGTTAAAATTCAAGTTAAAATCGATTAGGTAAAATAAAAAAAAAAGAAAGATTTTTCATGAAAAATTACATCCAAATGGAATTTTCAAAATATCCATTTTTTTACATTTTTGGAATGTACATGGATATTATTTGAGTATATATTATTAGAAAATTTGAAACTCATCTGGAAAATATTCTGGAAGATGCGGAGCGTTGGAAAAAGTAGAATGATCATAGACTGGAATAAAGGAATAAAATTTCCGATCATTATTTCTATTTTTTTAAGCAATTTTCCACGAAAACTTCGGCCGGAAATTCAAATTTTGCGTTTAAATAGTCGTCATTTTGTCAAAAAATTTAAATTCTGCCTATTCCTTTGTTTAATAACGAGATTTATCTATTTTATAAAATGATTTGACCTATTTTTAATTTCTGGTAATCCAATAAAGCAAAGATATCGTAGTCGCCGTCACCTATTTTTTGGAATGCGCTCAGGAGATCGTTTGCAAAAGCACACCAGATCAATAATTTTACAAATTATTAATACTCTATGTTTTTGTAAAATGGAATAGCTTTTCATAAAAAAAAAAAATCATAAAACGTTTTTTTCAACCTTACAAGTAGATATAACTCTTTAAGAAAAAGTTTACTATTTATAATCGATTTTTGATAAAAAGTCAAGAATTTTTTTCGTCAGTTATTAATTAAATATTATTTTATTTTTCTTATTTTTCTGCACACAAAATAATGAAAAATTAACATTTTCTTAAAAAACCTTAATCATTTTTAATTCTGAAGTTAAATTGAAAAATGGAAATAAAAATATTAAAAGAAGTTGACGATATTCTACATTGAATATCAATTATTAAAAAATATTATTTGCTGTATTAAAAAAGATAAAAATAAATATTAGAGTGAAGAGAAAACCATTTAGTGAGTAAATAAGATGATGGCGCACGATAGATGAACAGTTTTTCTCGTTCACGTTGATAATCGAAGTGCAAACACTCAAGAATCGATAGAGAACGGTACTCGGGGGCGCATCTCGAGGCTCTATTTGCTGATGGTACTAACAGCAGATAAAAGCGGATGTATACACGCGAGCCGACAACGGGAAATGAGCGCAGATATAACCCTCTAAATTGTTTGAAAAATCGCTAGCCATTTTTTCGAGCGCTTAATAAATATCTACAATACTGAACAAACATCCTCGCAGGCAATCGAGAACATTGCAATATCAAGCTCAAACAATTATATATATAATTAAAACTAAGTCAACATTTTAACACAATATTTACCTGCTGAATTGAGGTTTCCAATATTCCCAATTTTTCCTCACAAAATAAAAACTTTTCTTAAAATTAAAACTGATACAAAATAAACTCATGAAAATCTAAAAGAAATACCTGTACTTATTTGCAATGGTTTCTATTTTAATTTAAAAAAATTTTATTTACCTCATTTAAGATGATATAAAGTGAAGTAGGGCAGAATAGACTGAATTGAAACACATTGAAATTCTTAGAAGTTGAGGTTTTACTTTTAATGTGCATTAAATAAAAAATGAGGGTCAATTTGAGCCCTCTGGGGTTTCATATTTTAATCAATTACTTAGAAAAACATATTTTTTTGTCCTTACTCCATAAAAGTGACAATTATTTCACGGAAATGTTTTTATTACAGATAATTATTGCAGATGTGTTGTTGATAGTGATTTTTATTATTTGTAGAATTTATTGTGGCCAAAGTAATAAGGATTAACGAATTAGTTTTTTCAGAGTAGTATAAGACTCTATTTGCTCTCGAAAAAATATATAAAAATATAAATATATTAATTTAGTACTTTTTAATTAATAAAAATCAATCGGGATCTTGTTTCAATTGAGACTAAGCAGGTTGTGGTTGAAATACGCTCGGGTTTTAATTGAAATATCACAGTAAGAGTGCACTTATTTCAAATAACTTATTCCGTTGGTTTGCCAACAATTATCTGACAATGATAAATACTTTGAGATTGTCTTTATAAACTTAAAAATTAAATTTCTGCGTCATTTGCACACACAAGATATTTTTTTTATTTTCAGCGCAGTAAAAACATTTTTTTATTTTCTAAATAATCTTCAGAGCACATTGGACAGATATTACTGGAATTTTGATTTTTTTTTTTCAATAATTTTTTCGGCTATTTTGTCGACATTTTTCGATGCTACTGCAAATCACACCTCGCGCCATTTATACAAATTTACATTTTTTTT
>MVJL01006333.1:0-26004 GCA_002156465.1 Macrocentrus cingulum | reverse complement strand
GGGGGGGGGGGGGGGGGGGGGTCATTGAAATTATTCTTGACGAGTGTTTTGAATTTAGTCTCGAGTATGCTGTTGATACATGTTTAAAGAATATTTTTGCCATGGTCGCCCATCAGATAAAATTATTCTTCAGACATGAAATACTTGGAAATTCCAATTATTGTTACCATATATGTACAAGTCTTTCAAAACAAATTCCGGGAAAAATATTTACCCACTTCTCCGTGTTTATTTTCTCGCATCGTGTCCTTGGTACGCAACAAACTCAAAGACCAATCAAATGGCGATTTAAAGTGGGTGTGTAATCAGTCGTAGACGCAATATGAAATATCAGACGTCACTATCACGTGTAATGACTCTCAACTGCCGACGCACTTCCGGGAATTTTCACGTCATTGTCAATAAAATAATAATAATATTGATAACTCTATATTCTGATTTTGACCTTTTATTTGTAGATAAGTCATCGAAAAAATGTTTTTATTTTCTTTGTCGAAAAGTTTTCCATTGAAAACTTTTCGAATATCTTATTGCCGTTTTTGTCAATTATTGTGATTTTGTCAATTTTTTATTGATAACTCAATAAATAGGTGAAATAACAGAAAATGTTACCTAAGTAAAATAAGGAGGGATCCAATTTACTACAAAAAATGTTGAATAACTTTTTTTGTATCTATCTTAGTTTTTGAAAAAGAGCGAATTTTTAAAAATTCTTATTTTTTCAAAATATCTCGAAAATAAAGCAAAATACAACAAAAAATCATTCGACATTTTTTATAGAGAATTTAATTTCCTATAATTTGCTTAGAATAACATTTTTTGTTATCTCGCGTATTTACTGAGTTATTGAAATATTAACGAAAAAAAAATGTGCCTTTTTGGTATTATAGAAACGATATTTTTTTTTTGTATTTGTAATCGTCTGCTATCACTATTTTATGTGACTTTGGTAATAAACCATTTTATTCATTGTTATTTGTGCAACAGTTTTAAAAACAATTACAAACACTTTACATATTTTTTGCTGTGTTGCACTGATTGTTTTCCTAGAAAGTGTTTTTATCTTTTCTTTCATTGATCATCGCCCAGTTCAAACTACTTAATTTAGACCTATAGATCTAAATTTCGTCCAACTAACATATAATTGGCGAAATGGAATACTAAAAAGTGTGTTGGGATATTTTTTGTCTTGTTTTATGAATAAAAAAAGGTAACGCCACGCGGTGTTCCCAAGCGATCACCCATCCAAGTACTGCAGACCGTACTTATATTGGCATTTAGCTTCCGTGATCGGACGAGAACAAGCGCACTCACCAAGATATGAGCGTTAGCAAATTTACTATGTACTTTAGTCACAATATAAGCTAAAAACTCACTGAAATGCACAAAAACTCATATAATTAATTTTTCAATTTTATCCCCAAAAAAATCCCTTTGAAAAAAATCTATTACGAAAATTGAATCTAAAAGATTCAAAAGATTTTTTACAAAAAAATTTTTATCATTTTCTCAATATTCTGCATTTATTTAGCTTATTTAAATGGTATTATTTAAAAAATGAGGTAATTTTTAAATTAAAAATTACCTCATTACCTGAGAAGCAAAAAAAAATTATCATTCTTTTCAATTCCCTTTTCTTCTCTAAATTATTTCTATTTTTCTATTTTACTTCAATAATTTTATTATTTCCGCAGGCATTCTGTCAATTTTATTTCTCAATATTTGCTCCATTTTCCTACATCGCTGCGGCAGTGTTACCGCAGATTGAACTCTGCCGTAATCATACACAATTAAAGACGTGTAATGATACACTCTCACTGTATATACACTCTGGCCAGTGACCCAACGGCAGTCTAGAAAAAAGTCTGATTAGATTCGAGTACGTCAAACCGCCGCCAATGTTGATGTTGGTTTTATTATTGGGCCACTCACACATGTGTTTATTGCATGGTGAACACGGACAATGCCCTAAAGCGCTCTTCGACGTATATTATCGTGTGCAAGTAATAACAGTTGAAAGTTCATGCACCTGCAAACAAAGAATAACATTCCGTGCGTGTGTGTGTATATTGTATCTGTGTGACAGTGCAGCAGCTGATACAAATGGCGGCCAATCCGACGCGACCTCATCCACTCCGTGTGCAAGAGTGAAAGCTTGCAGTAATCGCGCGCTGCAACGCGAAAACAATTTATATATATTGCAACTGCATGTGCGAGGTAAACGCACATGACAATTTTTATTCTCCGCGTCAAATAAATACTATTTGTTTACGTATTTTTCACGTTCTTCCGGGAATTCTTGGGTTTTTCAAGCTCATGGAGTATATTTTATCTTCTATCGCAAGGCCAGCAAGCTATAGTTAAATTTAATTTTCCTAATTATTTAGTCATGAATAATTAATTTATTGTCGAACTTAATGGGACTCATAATCCGCAAATCAATTGTATTAATTCATCATAATCCGATAATTATTCGTTTTAAGCCGATTATTTCGGGCAATGAACGCATGTATACAATTTTAAAACGAAAAAAAATTTACTTTTAATTTAATTTTATCTATATAAATGATATTTTTTTAGTATTTAAAAGAAAATAAATTTATTTAAGATCAAAATATTCCAACATAACTCCAGGGATTATAGTTTGATTCAATATTTTTCTCGAATTTTTCATATTTTAATGGTTTTTTTGTGACAGTAGACCATAATTTAATTATTTTCATATATTTAGCGATAAATTTTTTTTACTTTGAAGAAAAAAAGAATTTTTTTTCAATTAAATACTTCAACATAATTGACAAAGTATATTTTTTATTTCAGTTTTTTTCGAATTTTTCGCGTTCATCATAATTTCGGAGAAAATAAATTTCTTTTTAATGACTTATTTCACATAAATGGAACATTTTTTCTTATTTTATAAATTAACAATTTATATCGGCAAATTTATTTATTTATTATTTTTTTTTTCTTAAAATGTTCTACTTTCTATTGGATTTTTGATAAAAATTTCGTTTTCAATGGAAAAATTCAATTTCACAATAATTTTCAAATTTTTTTTTAGAAAATTCAGATCAAATCTTGCAACAGAAATGTCGTCTTAATTTTTTTTTGTTTTTTCAATTTTTGATGCCCCAATAATTTCAAACAATTATAAATTACAATTTTAATAATTTTCATATCCGATTGACGTCATTTTTATTGTATTTAAAAAAAAAAATTCAAAAAAAAAATTTTTTTTTATTTAAATAATGCAACAAAATTTGTCATGCGATTTTTTATTTCATTTTTCTTGTTAAATTTTTCATACTCTAATAATTTCAAACGATAATAAATTATATTTTTAATGATTTTCATATTCAATTAATACAATTTTATATTTTTTTTCGAAAACAAATTTTTTTTCGTGATTTAAATATTGCAAAAAATCTGTTGAATTTTTTTATTAAAATTTTTTTTTTCTTCTTCATGTTTTACTGCTCGATTCAAACAATTATAAATTATAATTCTAATGATTTTTTATTCAATTTCCAAAAAAAAAAAAAATTTTTTTACATACAAAATTGTTGGATCTTAATATTTTGTTGTTTTGTTGAAAGCTGCTTTTTGCAACATGAAAGTTTGACACGTTTCAAGTGATAAGAAAAATTATTTATCTACTTCAACGTGAAGTTTTCCTCAGCACGTCGAGTATAGAAGAGGAAGGGAGAAATTATCCTGATGACCAATAGCGCGACTTCTAACGCGAAAACACAGCTCTTAACAAATACAACTTTGCACAATATAACCTGATGACGATGTTGAGTTGGATTATATAGAGTTCGGTCAAAGAAAGGATCGTACATATATGTACTCTCTGATGTTGTGAGTTGAACGTCGACGTGCGCGGTGTCGTTGTATATATACCTATAGCGGTGTGTGCGCTGGCCGATAAACTTGAGTGCAGATCAGTCAGCAGTAGACTGTCGTTGCGAGTGTGCGCGCTTTTTCTTTATTAGTTTCTTCTCTAAATACCAAGTGTTATGCTTTCATACATTGCACACTTTTCTCAAGTTTAATCACGATTACATTTATCAGAGAGCCGTTGGCGCTCGGGTAGAAAGTATATAACGAAGCAATGTTTATACACTGTGTATTATTTTTTCAATTCACTCAAAACATCAGCCAGGATTTTTAAATAAGGTATTTATAGAATTTACTGTCATGTCAGTTCTTACAAAAGATATTTCAAGCAGTTTTTTGACGTTTGTATGATTTATTATCTTTCTGTGTTTTTTTTTTAATAGTAAAAAATGTTATTTGGAAAAATTATAAAAACATCGCGTGTAGTCGCATGATTCAGACCGCGCACACGAGAATATATTTCAGTTTCCGTTGAAACCAATTGTCTGAATCCTCTCCCACCCGCCCTCTCTCAGGCTTGAATACTTTCTATATCGTGGATTCTAGGTTAAGATCCATTTGGCGGACAGTGAAAAAAAAACCTTCAGGTGTTTTGAGAGGGAGACTGTTATGTATACCTCTCTCTTGTCATGGCGCGATGTCTCCCAGTCAACATCACACCATGCCAATATTTTTTTTTCATTGGTCAATGGACTCAGGCCACATTTGGGACCACTCTCATTGGTATATACCGTCGATGCTTTTGTATAATCGTATATCGTTTTCTTATCAGTATACGCTACTGATAATATACTGTCAATTGATGGCCAGTTTTTCTAATTGTTTTTTTGGTATTTTTCAAGTTTGTATATGAGAAATATATATGCCCTTGACCTCACTTTTCTCTCAAAATTGTCAGGGAATGCCAAAAAAAGCTATTTCACCTTATTTTTCTGTCTGTAATTTTTTTTTTTATTTTTAGAAAATATATTTGTATTAATTTTTAGGGGGTTTATTACATTCATTAATTTCGATGGAAAATCCGATAATAGCGGATTTTTCAGTGGATTAATTTTAATAAAAAACATTTGAAAAATGCTTTTTTTTTTAATGCAAATTTTTTGAAATTTTGGATATTTGATTTTTTTTTATGAGTATTTATTATTTTTTATAATTATTTTTTTTTATTGAGAAATTTAAAAATAAATGTGTACCTTGAAAATTTAAAAGATTTTTTTCGACAGATTTTTTTTTGACAAGTTGACTAAAAATATCATCGTGTGTCATTATAATGCCAAAAGTGCTTATGTTTAAAATAATCTTAAAACTAACAAATATACTAAGAATTATCGTGTTTCATTCACGTTAAATTATATCAAAGATGAGTTTCAGGAGGTTTGATATTGAGGTTTGATATTCTCAGAAAAAAAATTTCCCAAAAGGATATATAAATCCCTTTAATTGTAACTTTTTTTTTCGTTTTTTAATGATAACTCTGTAAATATACATGATAACAAAAAAAATTATTAAACCTAAATAAATGGAGATTAAAAATTTCCTTCAAAAAATTCGAAATAACATTTTTTTTCTATCTTTCTCAGTTTTTGAGAAATTTCGGATTTTGCAAAATATTTCAAAAACAATGCAAAATATTGAAAAAATTTATTCTACATTTTTTGTAGATAATTAAATTATCTATTATTTAACTCTAATAAAATTTTTCGTTATCTCACTTATTTATTGAGTTATCGAAAGATCAATTAAACAATAATATATTATTAACTCTTTTTTTGCCTTACTTTTATTCAATATTTTTAGAATTTTTTTAATTTTTTGTTGATGACTCGATAAATATGCAAAATTTCAAAAAAATATTATTCTACAAAAAACATGTAATACAATTTTTTTGTACCTTCCTTAATTTTTCAGAAATTTTAAATTTTAAAAAATTTGTATTTTTCAAAATATCTCGAAAACAAGTCAAAATACAGCAAAAATTTATTCTACATTTTTTATAGAAGATTTATTTCCCCATCATTTTACTCTCATAACATTTTTCATTATCTTGCTTATTTACTGAATTATCGCAATATTAACAAAAAATATCTATATACCTAACTTCTATTTTAGTTACAAGTTGTATAAATTTTTTTTCACCCATAAAAAATGTCTCTAGTAATCAATAAAAAATTTAAAAACTAATATTAATAATTATACATACTTAATTTCAGTATTTAACTTGATTGGCGAAATTTTCTTGAATAAAATTTAACAACTTTCAAAAGCATCTATAAATTATATGCATATAATTTTATCCGTACTATATATACATAAACACTTTCCATTGATATACTAATAGTCATGCACACTGTCATTATCTGTAAGATACATCAAGCCTAATTTACTAATAAAATTAATGTCTGCTTGTTTATTTTATCAAACAACAAATCATATTTTTCCAAGTTTCGCAATCGTGACTTTCGCGATGTACTGCAACGTGCATCACGTGAGAACAACATTATAATACCGAGCAAATAACAAACAAAATTCTCGCTGATCTGTCAACAACATTAGCTGTTTTATTGACTAGATGAATTGCCAACAACTTCGTTTTTCTGTTGTTGCATACTATATATTCAAATACTCATCTATATACAGAGTACTTGTTTTCATGCCAGAAACTGCAAACAACTTGTACATATTATCTAATGATCGTGTGTTTCATAATTGCACAGTGATCTCATGTAAGAAAAATATTGTTTGTTAATGGTATAAAAAATGTTCTTCCATTTTTGGTGAAAATTATCGAGAGACTTTCGCGTTGAATCAGGCTCTTATGCAACTCTTAAATCCTAATATGTCTCTGTGTATACGTATAGTCGTTTATTTTCACCGAATCGATGCTTGCCACTGTGGCTGTGTCGTCAGGGGAGACTTCCGCTTTGGCAGTTGATGTCTGAAAAATTGGCAACCCGCCTAAAACTGACTAATCACTATCTTTTACACTAGGAGGCAGAAAATATCTAATCATTTGATAAATTTTCGATAATATTCGATTGTGTTAAATGATCAAATGATAGTCTTAGGTCTTAGAGCTATTGATTACTTAGAGTTTTTATTGGTTATGCATGTGATTAAAATTTTTATTTCATTCGTTATAGTAGATGATATAATTTATACATATAAAAGTGAAATCTCGGTGCTCTGAAGTCTTGCCAAAATATTCAAGCAAAAATATATAAGGAAATTTCAGGGCCATTTTAGCTTGTTGACTAATCGATTTGAGGTACGAAAGAATTTTTCAACACTCAAATCCAAACCCCAAGATAGAATAAACACAAAAAATTGTGAAAATTTTTCTTAAATTATATCATGTTTTTAATGAGTTAAAAACGTATTTTTTTGATAACTCTGTAAAGAAGTGAAATAACGAGAAATATTATAAGAAACAAATGATAGGAAATTTAATTTACTAACAAAAATGTAGAATATATTTTTACTGTATTTTGCTTTTTTTTTGAGATATTTTGATAAATAACAATTTTAAAAAATTCAAAATTTCCCAAAAAATGATGAAAATACAAAAAATTTTATTTAACGTTTTTTATAGAAAATTTAATCTCCAATCATTTAGCTTCTATAAAATTTTTTGTTATCTTGCATATTTACCGGGTTATCGTTGAAAAACAAAAACAAAAAATCATAAAAATGATAAGATTTCCAAGAAGTACACCCCTTGCAATTACCCAGAAAAAAATCTTTTAATTTTTAGCAATAAGATTTGTAATATTCAAAAAAAAACAAATAATTTTTCATGTTTAATAGGTATATTCTTATTAGATTATACTCTTTGGAATGAATTTTGTCATTTTCGTAATTTTTTGTTTGTTTTTTGCCGATAACTCGGTAACTAAGCGAGATAATAAAAAATATTATTCTATTTGAATGATAGGATATTTAATTACCTCTAAAAAATGTAGAATAATTTTTTTGAATATTTTGCTTTATTTTCGAGATATTTTGAAAAATAAAAATTTTAACAAACTAAAAATTTCTCATAAATTGATGAAATTAGAAAAAACTTTATTTGACATTTTTTATAGAAAATTTAATCCTCAATTATTTAACTTCTATAACATTTTTTGTTATTTTGCATAGTTATCGAGTTATCAGAATTTCCAAGAAATTTCCCCGCGAAATATTTTTTTATCTCAACTTAGACCTTCTACCACTCATATCTTATAAATATTCTAACATGATTGAAACATGACTAATAATTCTAAACAGTTGTTAGTTAACAATACTTGTTGAAAATGCGCTTTTTTGGCATTATATGGACGCGATATACATTATCTTGTTATTCAAAGCACTAATCGATCATTTAAACACGCCTTGGTGTTTAATTACCTACTGATGTCATGCTCAGTACACTCTGATATTTATTGCGATAAACTCTCATGTCTGATGCACGGTTCAATGTCCACACACACACATAACACACACCGGTAAATGTACACTAATTTTCGCGTAAGCGTGACAAAGTAAAAAAAAAGCACTTATCGTCTAATATGACGCATCTAATAAATCTATTCCTAGACAGACCGACATTACAATGACGGGAATATTCAATTTTTCTACCTCAAGTCATTCTGTAACATCATTTTTTTCCACGTTGCAGTCGCGTTGCTTCCCAACGTGACTTTACATCACTATTACATAAATCGGATATATAAATTCCTAGAAACCCCGATAAAACAAAAAAAAAATTTCCGAAAATCCATTAACAAGATTTTAACATTAAAAACTATATATTTATTTAAGAATCTATAGCCCGTTAAATTCCATAGTCTTTTTTGTAATGTTTAAAATAATATTTTATCAAAAAAAAAAAATTTATGGTAATTTGTCATAGAAATTTTAATATTTTTCAGCGAAAAATTTCGTTTATTAATAGTAATATTGAATATTTTTATAAATAAAATGTTTTAGTATGACTATTTTACAGTCAAGTAGGAAACTATTTCAGCAACCAATCAGAGCTGTTAATTCAAATTTGTTGAAAATGTGGCAACTATGTCGAAAAAAGTGGCGATTTGTTGAAAAGGTTATGGACCAAAGTGAAAAATATTCTATAAAATTGATTAAAATAGAGTATAGTTATAAATTGGGTACTTAAAATTCATCAAATATTCTAGAAAAAACATATGCATTTATGCGTATATATAACCTCAACATTAAACAACGTTGCCACGTTTTATCGCGCAATAGTGGGCCTCTCAGCTGTCATCTAGATCTCCGCCAACATGTCGGTACAAAAATATTAATTTCACCAGGTTTTTTCACGGCAGGGTCACATAATCACAGTATCAAATTATTCGCAAATGTCCAAGGTTTTATGTCCCAATTTTTCTTTCCAATCCTTCGCCTACAACATATTTTTATTTACTGATTTCCGAAGAATTACATCTATTTCCGGCAAGTTGACACAGGGTAAATGAGACTTGAAAAATTGATTTTCTCAATTAAAATGACGAATAAAATACTCTAATTTTTCGTCAGGTGGTGCGAATCGACTTGTCTTGTCTTATATTTTAATTTGGTTCAATTCCCTTGTTGAAATATTTCAAGATATGCACCCTTAATTAATTAATAAATTTACATGTTTCAGTAAACGCTGGGAGAAATTCGCGCCATGAGTATCAAGCAGTGATCACGTGATACAACACATCTTATTGACCGTGTTTGCCGTCTAGCAGCGCTGCCATTGGTCCGGCCGCCATCACGTGACAACTCCCTGACGTATGTCCCGGCCAACGAGCACGCGCTGGCGTCTGGGAAGCCGAGGAAACTGAAACCCAGGCCCCTGAGACCTCTGCCAAAGGGACAAAGGATCCCCCTGCGTGACAAAAAAAGATCAAACCATCACTTGAATCAACGACAGCATCTGCAGTGCATCGAAACTCGCTGTGTTCCAACGGGCAAACGTATGATTTAGTCATTGTCCGTGGAGATAAACACCTGTGATTCGTGTTTGACAGTTGTGCACTTGTCTCTTTGTTTGGCCGTGTTGGTGTATCACTCGCTTGCCACAAGCAAGTCAATAACACTCGCATTCAACGCTGGACTTTGTTCGGGTTAGTCAAAACAGCATGTCCAATAAATAAAGTTGGTTTTACTGCAGTTGCCAATCATGATATCGTAAAATATAAAAACATACAGTGATTTTTTTAATTCATCATCAAGACAATTAAGTTATCAAGTGTTTAAAAGCACAATTTAAGTGGATATTCAAGATATTGGTGTGACTTGCCAAGTGGAGGAACTTAAAATGTACAGTATGAACTACATTGGCAAGTTTATCAGTAATTTTCGAGATTTCTACAATGAGATTAACACTGCCACACTCACTGGAGCCATCGATGTGGTTGTTGTCGAGCAGGAGGATGGATCTTTCACTTGTTCACCCTTTCACGTACGATTTGGCAAGCTCGGAGTTCTCAGATCTCGTGAAAAAATTGTATGTATCAAATTTATTGATTTTAATCGTATGTTAAAGTAGTTTTATTAAATTTTCAGGTTGATATTGAGATCAATGGTGAGCAGAGACAAATTCATATGAAACTTGGTGACTCAGGTGAGGCATTTTTTGTCGAGGAAGTTCACTCTAATGGATTGCAAAATGACTCAGAGATACCACCGCACTTGGCATGTTCACCAATTCCCGATGATAATTGTTTTCCATCGCCCAGGTATGCTAAAAACTATTTTATCTGTCATTCAAATAAATAATATTAATTCTTTTTTGATTTTTAGGTTTAATTTACTCTCGGAATTGCCGCAAGAGCAGCATGAAAAAATTCTACGTGAGTCTGTGCTGTCAATTGAGCGTGAAAAGCTCGAACAAATGTCGTCATTGCCGCCAGATCAACGGGAAAAATTCTTAATTGAGCAATTTTCCGATTTACCTGCAGAAAATCGCAATAAATTTCTACAAATTGCATCAATGACCTTTGAGGAACGTGATAAAATATTTCGCGAGAGTCTCAGTACCATGTCGACACTGCAGAAACAGCAAATGATTCGCGACGAGTATTCAGCACTTAAGGTTGAGGATCGCGAGCGTCTTTTCAAGGAAAATTTCCCGGAATTGCCGGTAGAGCAGTGGCCCAAATTTGAAAAGGCTCTGCTGAATGATTGGAAGGGTGCAGAACAGTGGAGATTGCCTGAAAAACACACTGAAACACCTGAGGAAATTTTTGATATGGATAATATCAATGAAGAGGAGGATAAAGTCGCAGTGTCACCGAAATCCTTCGTGGCTGTCACGTCGTCCGAGAGAATTCGTAAAATCAGCGTTGTAAACAATGACTTCAGACCCATTCCCAACGACTCTACTGCTCAGAAGAGTTCGCAGGTGTCTGTGAACGAGCCCAAGAGTTCGGTAGAAACTAAAACGCTGAAGGACGAGATTGTTGAAGAAACCAAGTCATCCTCATCGGTGTCGTCGTCCAAACGGAAGCGCAGGAAGAAGAGTATCATGAAAAAGAAGGGTTCGCAGAGAAAACAGAGCAATGGATCGAATAGTCAAACGGAAGTGAGTGAAAGTGACGCTCAAGCTGTCGAGGACCCTTCAAGCGAAGTTCCCGTGAGTATTAAGTCAATTTAAATCTGCATTTTGATTCGTTTTTTTTCGCATAAAATTATTTTACAGGCTCTGAAAGGGCCGAGCCCGGTGGACGAACTCGAGGGAAAAGATGCAGCAGATTTGAGTTCACCGCCACCTCCGCCGCCACAAATGGATTTTCACTTTTTCAGTGACACTGAAGTCACCAAGTAAGACATTGTACAAGTATAGTTGGATAATCATACTCTTTGCGTCACTAACTACAACCAAAATGGCGTAAAATATTTTTTTTCTTGTATATTTTATTGAAAAATTAATTCAACGTAGGAACTACACATTTTATTTTATTTTAATTAATTATTTTTGATAAATTTTGAAGCCTTTTTCGAAAAATAGAAAAGTATGTGTGGTTTTTAATGAAGTTTTTGATCAAATATGGAAAATTAAAATTGAACGCTCTTTGGATTTTAATGACGCGACGTAATTTGGTTGATGGTGGATTTTTTATGATATTTATATTGGATATGCATAAGTGTTTGTGGTTGTAACATTGATGTTTTATTTGTTGTGATAAAAGGAACCGGGATTCCAGGCCTTGTTCACCAGTTCAGTCGGATACGGAGTTTGAAATGCGAAAAATTGAGCAAGAAGGCATAGACAGAGATGAGGATAAAAGTCATCAGCAGAGTTGGCGATGGGGTGAATTACCCAGTCCACCGCCGGATGCTACTCATCCTCACAATTCTGTTACAACAACTGTGCCACCAAATGATGGTGAGTAATAAACTTAGTGCTTTATGGCTGGAGAAAAAGAGAGAAAGATTGTTCATGACACCTAGAAATGCATCGATAATTTAGGATTTAGGCATTTTTAATTAATCGCACCCTTCTAGGGCTCATGGTTCGCAATTACTTTAATAAAATTACTTTCGTGGAAAAATGGCTTGAGGATTTTATCCTCCCCTCTGTGCGCAATCATGTTTTTTTTATATTAACAAGAGATGAATTATGTTGGATTTTATTAATTGTAATTGTTAATCATCTGATAAAAATGCTTGATTCACTCTTCCACTAACTGTGATGGCTATTCTAAATGGCGGCAGATGCTCATCGTTCTATGCTCAGCGGCATGTTCTCCTTCATGAAGAAGACATCTCGCGTTAGACACAATCCAGAGTCGGAGGGAATTTATCTGAGTGACCTGAATGCCGACGAGCTCGATCCCGAGGTGGCTGCACTATATTTTCCCTCGTCCCATCGCGGATCTACCGTGGTTAAAGGTATAATATTTTCCCATGGCTTTTGTCACTTGCTTCTGTTTTAATAATTTCATTCTCGAAATTCAATACTTAACAACTGAAGCAAAAAATAGATTTTTTTTTATTGAGAATATAGGAGGTACAATCTCTGAATATAAGTATATAATTCTTTCACAGTGTTGAGATAAAAAATTTTTTTCCTCGAATTTTCAAAAGTTTCGGAGTTTTATAGTTTTCATGATTTTTTGTCGTTAATTTGGTAACTATGCGAGATAACAAAAAATCTTACAGTAGTCAAATTACTGGGAATTTTATTCTCTAAAAAAAAATGTTGAATAATTATTTTTAATATTTCGCTTCATTTTTGAGATATTTTGGAAAATAAAAATTTCGTAAATAAGTCAATACCTCCCGAATTAAGAGAGATTTTTGTATAAAGGTTAATTTATGTTTTTTGTAAAAAATTTAATCCCTAAATGAGATTTAAGACGTTTGATTAAGATAAAAAACGAATTTCGCCGTTTTTATGATTTTTTCACGATAACTCGGTAAATAACCAAAATAACGAAAAATATTATAAAAATTAAATGATTGAGAATCTAATTATCTACAAAAAACTTGAAATAAACTTTTTTGTAACTTTTTTCGTTTTTGAAATATAATCGATTTTTGAAAATGCTCATTTTCCAAAATATCTCGAAGACACAACAAAATATCAAAATAATTTATTCGACATTTTTTGTAGAAAATTTCATTCAAAATCTCTTTATTTCTATAACATTTTTCATTAACTCTCTTAAGAATCAAGTTATCACTAAAAAACAAAAAAAAAATCACGAAAAACCACAACTCCAAAAATTTATATACAATATCACCTTAAAAATTGAACAAAAAAATTTTTTCAACTCAACATTTAATATAAGTCATGGAATATTTTTAAATAAGAAAAAAAAATTAAAAATCCCAATAAACAAAGTCTATTAAGTTTTGCATCAGTTTCAACTGATCAATTAATTCTTCGTTTTACTTAAAAAACGTTAACCCTTCGAGTACACACCTATTTTTTCGACATCTCCTACACTCTGGGTCAATTTGACCCTTTACTTTAGCGAATTGCGTAGAACTCTACAACTACTCAACCAATTGGTTTGAAAAAATTAAAAGATATACTTAAAATTGTGTTTAAATAGTTCATCAATATTAAAAAGGTTATCAAAATCTTTAACACAACAAAAAAAAATTCACGATGAAAATATTTATTTAAAAAATCGAATTTTATCAAAAAATTGCAATTTTTTAGATTTCTAACATTTCTTGCTGAAAATTTACGTGAGTTCTCTCGAAATACATTTAATAAATAAAAAAATTAGTCATCTAATTTATCTCAATCGAGAGTATTTATTTTACGTGCTAATAAACGCGATTTCTACGGCGTTAAAAATCAGCTGTGACTTCAATCTTTTGTCAAACAAATCTGATAACTCATTACGCTACAACAACTTTCGAAATTTACAGTCAATAGTTTAAATTATCTCCGCCAATCAACAGTCTTATCATTTTCTCAAATGGTTGAGTGTTACATTCGATCAAAGTTAGTGTATGGGTCCAGATGATCCAGTGTGTACTCGAAGGGTTAAAAGAAAATATTTAAACACATAAAATAATTTTTCTGACACAATAATTTACTAAAAAAAAAAACGATAATAACATCCGTTCTGTGTAATTACTTGCTTTCATCGCTTTCACAACTGTACATCATCTCCAATTAATGCTCCACACTAACAACTACGTGACAGTATTAATTATTCAACAGAAAATGTGACTTGAAATATAATAAATATGATGCGGGAGTTAGACTAGTAGATAAACTAAGTGATCAGACAATTTGATGTGTCTAAATTGCAGAAGGAAAGGCCATGGACGAGGAGGACACAGAATCAGGCAATGGTCCGAGTTTGCCACAGAGTCCCAATAGTGTAGAAGGTGCCATAGGTGGCCCCAAGTCCCTAGATAGTGATTTCGAGGAGCCCAAGCAATCAATGTTTGATAATAATTTCGATATAAGCATATCACTGTGTGGTGGATTAGACTCGGAGCATGGACCGACTGACGAATTATTCCACCAAAATCAAGTGCACTATGAGGACGTTTGCAATGATATTAAATTGTACGACAATGCTAATTTGGTTGTTAAAATTAATGGAAAATTTTACAACTGGGCAACTGCATGTCCAATCATTGTTACACTTGCTGCTTTTCAACGGTGCTTGCCACCCCACACTATGGAGAATTTATACACGCAATACATGTCTTTGCCAATGCATCAAGACAAAAAGGAGCCTACCACCAAGACCAATGAGGCTAGAACTGGCGGGTACAGCTCGTGGTTCTCGTGGCGACGAACTTCCGCGCAGTCCAAGCCAAACAAGGACAATTTAGTTGATGAGCAGCAGCAGCAGCAGCAGCAGCAGGGCGAAAGCCAGACTGACGCACCGGTCGAACTGAATTCTGCAGTAGTTGCCGAGGAGGCTATTGCACCTCCAACCACACTGTAATTATACTTTATTTTGTTTTTTAACTTTTTAAAATGTCTTTTAATGAAGGGAATTCTTTGATATTTCACATATTTTTTGAAATATCCGATGTTAAGTTGATAAAATTAGTACGATTAAGTCGTATTCATGTTTCATTGAAAGTATAACGTATGTAAAAATAATTTTAAGGATGAAAATTTTCTTTTTGAATTTTCTTACGAAATTTTTCAAGAGAGATCTCTTGGAAATTTTGTTTTCACTTTTTTTTTTTAATCTTTTGACGATAACTCGATAAATAAGCAAAATAACAAAAAATGTTATTTCAAATAAATAATTTAGAATTAAATTGTCTACAAAAAATATAAAATAAAATTTTTCGTATTTCGATTATTTTTTGATAAATTTTAATTTTTTTAAATTCTTATTTTTCAAAATATCTCGATAAATAAGCAAAATAAAAAAAAAAAATGTATACTACATTTTTTGTAGAGAATTAAATTTTCTATTATTTTACTCTAATCATATTTTTTGCTATTTCAATTATTTATTGAGTTATTGAAACATTAATGAAAAAAAAAAATTTTTTTACTTAATATTCTTGATTTGGTCTATCAAAAGATATGTATAAAAATTAATTGTAATTATTTTTGGGTAGTTTTCTTGCTGATTGAGATAAAACTTGATAAAAAATGACTTATTTCACATTTATAAAAGGTTTAGATATTTTAGTCTCGATATTGTCAACTTGTAATTCTTATTAACCTGATTTTCTTGATGAAAAAATTTATTTTACCGCTTCAGGAACCTCGAGAACAAGCCCAGCAGCACTATAGAGCTACAGGAGGCCGACAACAGTTTGTCAAGTACTCCGGAGGACGTGAAACTGTTGGGAAAGGCCGAGGAAACGCGTGTGAGAGATGGCGAGGGCTACAGCGGCAGTGAAGACTCTGACAGTAATCAGAATGAACCTCAAGGCGTGAAAATTCCCAAGGAGCGTCGAACCTACTACGATTCCACGGAAAAATATCGAAAAACTCTTAGGCTGAGTTCCGAGCAAATTGCGAGCTTAAATTTGAATGAAGGCCCGAATGAGGTTGTTTTTAGCGTTACCACGGCCTATCAGGGCACATCACGTTGCAAGTGTCACATTTATCGCTGGAAGTGGAGCGATAAAATCGTAATTTCGGATATTGATGGGACAATTACCAAGTCTGACGTCTTGGGACACATTCTTCCGATTGTCGGGAAGGATTGGGCGCAGTCAGGTGTCGCTCAGCTCTTTACCAAGATCAAAAACAACGGCTACAAGCTGCTGTATCTGTCGGCCAGGGCCATTGGACAGGCCCGAGTCACTAGAGAGTATTTAAAGAGCATTAAACAGGGCGATCTCTCGCTGCCTGAGGGACCCTTGTTGCTCAATCCCACGAGCTTGATTTCTGCATTTCATCGCGAGGTCATTGAGAAAAAACCTGAGAGATTTAAGATCTCTTGCTTGAGCGACATTCAGGCACTTTTTCCCGAGGGATCTAATCCCTTCTACGCAGGTTATGGCAATCGAATCAATGTATGAAGATTTTATTTAAAATTTTTGGCATTTAATTAAATTTTTCTTTGGTTTTACTGAATGAATTACGTTTCTTTACAGGATGTTTGGGCGTATCGAGCTGTTGGCATTCCTATTACAAGGATTTTTACGATTAATCATCGTGGAGAACTCAAACACGAACTCACACAAACATTCCAATCATCGTAAGTCTATTTTTTATTTTTTCTACCGGTGATTTTTAGTAGAATTAGTTGGATTCAATCTTAAATTTAGTTTATCGGTAGATAATAGAATTAGTTGGATTAATAATTGTCTTACACTCACAGAATTAAGGGATATGATTAACTAGTGTGATTGTTTTTTATAAAAGGCGATTTTTGGAATTTCTTTTTTTTTAAAGAAACTTATTCGGTTCTAATAAGTTATGGTTTTGCGTAGAGTTCTTTTGAATGGAAAAAAATTCGATTTTTTCATAAATTATTCGCCACTTTTAATCATCTAAACAAAAAATTTAATTATTTTTGTTATTTAAAGACATTCCATCACTAATGCTAAATGTTTAGTTGGAAAATTTTTTTGTTTCAATTTTTGAGGAGATATTGTATGTAAATTTTTGGAATTGTTGCGGTTTTTCGTGATTTTTTTTGGTTTTTTAGTGATAACTCGATTTCTCAGTGAGTTAATGAAAAATGTTAAAGAAGTAAAATGATTTTAGATAAAATTTTCTATGAAAAATGTAGAATACATTTTTTTGATATTTGGTTGTATTTTCGAGATATTTTGGAAAATAAGAATTTTCAAAAATCTATTACATTTCAAAAACAAAAAGAGTCAGAAAAAAGTTTATTTCCAGTTTTTTGTAGATAATTAGATTCTTAATTATTTAACTGTCATTATATTTTTCGTTATTTTTGGTTATTACCGAGTTATCGTGAAAAAACCGAAAAAATCATGAAAACGGCGAGATTCGCAACAGGTAATTCTTAAACATTTTGATAAAAAAAAATTTTTTTATCTTAACTAATTGTTTCAAACTATGTAATTTCAATTTTTAAAAAAAGTGACATAAAAAACTCAAAACACTTCAAAATAGTGGAAAAAAAAATAAAATTTACAAAAAAACAGAATTTTTTGAAATTTCACAAAATATCCCACCGTAAAATTTATTCAATTTATTGTAAAAAAACAAATACTTAATTTTTTGTAAAATAAAAATTGATCTAAAGATTTGGTATCGAATTAAAATTTTTAAAAATTCAAAAAAATTTTGTTAGGAATGAAAATATCGATGATATGACTATAAATCAATATATTTATCATGCCTGAAATCTAATCTGCTATTTCAGGCCAAAAAAATCAACTTTTTGATACATTCACACTAGTTATGCCCCTTTATTTACACACGCCTATAATAACTCAATAATCAACAAAAAGCTAATGCTTTGAATGTTATTAATTTAATAAATTTAATGTGCTAATTTTTTACTAATCAATTTGTTTAGGCTTGAATTTTTCTCGTGTTTTAGGCTGGTTGAATTTGGCGCAACAATGGAAGAATTATTTTTTTTTTTTTCTTAAAGCGGGAAAATTTCTTTATTATAGTTTACTCGACGAATATTTCTTATATGATTACAGTTATACGTGTCAGAGCCATATTGTGAATGATTTGTTCCCGCCTCTACCGTCAACAACAGTTCACTGATGACTACACAACCATTTAGCCAAATTTTATAGCAAATATTCGATTTTGAAACAAATTTTTTCCAAAAACAATCCACTTCCAACTAGATTTATTTAGTTTGGACAGAGAGAATATATTTATTTTATAAATTAGTTAATTTAATCTAGATTTTTTTTTCTTCTCTTCAATCGTCCATTTTTATTGATTATTATTATTTTCATGTAAAATGGAGGTTTTTCAAGTATTTTATACAATAGCTTTAATGCTTTTATGTGGTATTTGGTTGTGTATCTATACCTTCTTATAATTTATAGGGTAAGCACATGACACTTGTCTCGTTATCGACGCTTATCACAATCTTCATCATTGTGATTTCTTGGTTACAACTGAAAACGTCATTTTTAATCATTAACCCGCTTTAATTATAATCATTAACCGCATTTATTTTACAGATAATTCATCCTGATATACATCATCATACTTTTAATAATTAATTATTGATTTATAGTGTGCTAATAGAATTATTTATATCATAATTAATAATTAAACTTGTTTCTGGACAACATCTAAATTAATATCAATATTTATAAACGGTAACAAAAAATTATTTTACATCAATTTCGTTTATAAAATGATTTTACTAATTTTTTTTTTGCTAAACACATTTTGAAGGAGTCGTTTTTTGTGATTTGTTTAGCTTATAACTCGGTAATTAAGCGAGATAACGAAAAATATTGTAAAAATTTAAAAAATAAGAAATTTTATTTTCTATAAAAAATGTAGAATAATTTTTTTTGAATATTTTCACTTTTTCTTTAAGATATTTTAAAAAAATAAAAATTTCTAGAAAATCTTTTTTATCTTAAAAATTAAAGAAATTATACAAAAATTTATTTAACATTTTTTGTCGATTAAAAATTACATAATTTTTAATTAACTCGAATGTTATTTTTTTATATTTTGTTTATTTATCAAGTTATAAGCAAAAAATGAAAAAAAAAAAATCTTAAAATTAAGATTTTAACTGGCGAAATAGAGAAAACATTTTTTTTTTTTAATTTTAAACAAACAATTTTTAATTTTTACGAATTTTATGATAAATTTTTCATTTTTTAATTCAATTTTGATGGTGTTTTTTTCATAATTTGAAATAATTTTTTGTTTTACTGTTTTATTAACTGGTAGTTTTTTCAGTTATGGATAAAATGGTTGATTATATCGTGCTTAATGCATTTTTTTTTGTTATATAAGATTGTTAAATTTATATTTTTATTGATTTTAGGTACTCAAACATGAGTTATATCGTCGATCATCTATTCCCAGCGTTGCGTGAAGATGCTGCGGATGAATTCAGTAATTTTTCGTATTGGCGAGATCCAATTCCAGCGCTGGAAGACCTCCACGAACTCTGTTTGGAGAGTCAAACAGCTCAATAAAAAGCCCAGCACAATTTTGCTGCTAGCAATAAGTAACTATTAGTGTACTAAGTCAATGATGCTGACGATACTTCTCTGATATAGCCAAGTTTTTTACTCTATCCGTTGAATTTCAACGAATACATGTATTGTGAGAGAAATAATGGTATTCTCAATGGCTTCAATTTGTGACAAATTTGACAAGGCATTATACTTATGCTTAAAATAATTACCTTGACAGATATTGTATTAAATCTGCAGGATATATAATCATTAATGTGGCAATTGCACTGCGCAAGCTTCGTCAATTTATGCCTAGATATTTTTTTATGTGAAAAAATGAAAAAATACTGCATTCCAGGATCAATGCAAATACGTAAATTATTTTCCGCTATTTGTGCCATTGGAAAAATAATTTTTTTGTTGTTTATTGAAAAAAAAAAAAAAACAAACAAACGGGTGAGAGAGAAGAATTTATAAAGTTATTTGTTTCGGGGGCTTTTAGATACACTAAAATTATTAATTAATTCATTGCTCTTTTTGAGCAATCGTCAAAAATACCTGATATTTAATGAATTTTTTTCTTTTTCGTGTGTTTTCAGGGAATTTCTAGTCTTGATCTACTAACATGACGATGAAGCTCTCTCTTTCTCTCTCTCAAGCTCATTATTGATAATTATTTTGCAAAAAACAGAGTGAAAAAGATGAAAAATTTATTTATAAATATTAATATCGCGTTGCTCAAACTCCAAAAGAGTGTTAAAAAAATTTTTCTTTAAAAAAAATTGAGTATCATTTATTTAGGATATTTCTAAGGAAAAAAAACTGTTTTTTTTTGTTCTAATTAAATTTATAAAAAGATTTCCTTTAGAAATTGGAAATTTTCCTTATTTTTTTTTTTTTCGTTTTTAACGATAACTTGATAAATAAGGAAAATAACGAAAAATATTATAAAACTTAAAACATTAAGCATAAAATTTTCTATAAAAAATGTTAAATAAATTTTTTTGATATCTCTCTTAGTTTTTAAGATATCAGATTTTCTAAAAAATTTTTATTGAGTTATCGATAAAAAAATTGAAAAAAAAAAAAAAAGTTTATAAACAGCTGTATTTCCAAAGTAACGTGATTTAAAAGGTAAAAAATTCATTATTTCCGTAGGAAAAAAATCTAATTTGCTCTTTTGGATTGAGTAATGCAATAAATGTAGCTTTTTCCCAACATTTAACATTGAAAAATAATTTATTTTTATACATTTTTCATTTAATAATTCACGTATCACTATTATATATCAAATGTTTTTCTGCTATAACGAGGTAAACAGCAAGATAAAGGCTATTTCATGTAATACAATGTGATACTTTTTGATTATAATAGTGTAATGTGATATTTTGTCTGATTATAGTGCAGGAACATGAATGTTCCAAGTGTGAGACAAAGTCAATCTGATAGATAATTATTAATTCCAATTGATTTCAAGATGAATTTAAGTTTACAATGTGTATAAATATTATTTTTGCTAGCGATAAAAAAATGCAACGTATTTTCTATTAGAAATATTTGTCTATTATTTTTCTATTTAATGTTTAATTATTTTCGATGAATTTTCGAGTGAGAAAATGTGTGTATGTTTTTTAGTAAAGGAAAAAATCGCAGCGCGATTTTGATGCAAGAAAAAAAACGTCATTGAAATGTTTGTGTAATCTAAGTTTTTTTTTGTGTAAATTACATACATTTATTTAATTTTGAGGGAGTTTTGTTATTTTTAAGTATGTTATTCCGTTTGTAATATTGGTTAATATTGGTTTTTTTCCGTTTGATTTCTCAATTTCAATGCAGTTTGTTTTTTTTTTCAGGATTATATTTATGAAATTTATAAACTTATGTAATTTATCTGTGACTGACTGATCTCACGAAGCTTTGCGCACGCTTCTAACGCGCAAAATATAATGATCACTGAAGATAATTCAATGCTGTTGATAAATATTTATTTTCTAATTGCGTTGTATCCAATTTTGCTTAGTTTTTTTCATAAAAATTCAAGCTTCACATGGTAAATGTAATTAAATGCGTCTTGTAGTCAATACAGTGTGGAACAATCTTATCAAACCAGATTTTATATTAATACCCTTTCAAAAATTTTAATCACAATTTTTTTTTTTATTTTGTTAATAAATCGCGTATTTAAAACCAATGAGCATATAGCTAAAAAAAGATACTTGATTAATACTCTGATAAGGATGCGATTTAGAGAAAGTTTTTGTAGATAATAAAATCCTCTATAAAAAATGTCTCTTGAAAAAAATTTCTTCAACAGTTTCAAAGATATTTTGATTAAAAAAAAAAAAAAACAAAATTTTTCATATCCACGTTTTCGGTTAGATAGACACTATGATGACCATCAAATAATGAAAAATTCGGTTTGAATTATTAATTATGGTTTTTAAAAAATATAATTTACCGTTTTACTCAAAAATATTAATTAAAAAACGTCAAATTTTAATAAATTCATCTAAAAAACGTATTTTTCCGACACTTATTCACATATTTTATGTAAAAATATCGTTAAAACCCTGAAAAAACCCTTGTAAATAATTTATTTAAATGCTTTTATTCCACAAAAAAAAAATCATGAATAATAAATATTCTATAAAACGGCGTTTTTTCCAACGCCACCGCCTTCATAGGATTATATTTTGTCCCTTTAATCCAATAAATCAATTAAGAAAATCCTGTAAAAGTTGGCTTCTTCGTTTTAGAGCCTTTTCCACCTCCCCACCGTCTATATGGTTTGTCCATAATAATAGTATCGTATGGAGGACGATTGTCTGGCTCGGACAAATCGTCGGAATCGATGGATGTTGCACTTCTCTGTCGTTTCGGTCGATTTGGCTGTGGTTTTGCTTTTGGTTTAGGAGCCAACGGTACACTTGGCGGATCATAACAATCTCCACACCAACTAAAAATCATCTAAATCAAAAATTGACAACATTAACCAATAAAAAACTCGGAAAAACCAAGAAAAAAAAACATAAACCTACCCAAAGTAAAGTACAAAAAGCAAATACTGCAAGAATTATTGCACAATTCATATCACCAAAATCGTCGTCACTCTGTTGTGGATATACATTTAAAATATTAATTACTGTATAAAATTTATAATTTGAATTAGTCTTTTGCTTTCTCAATTCACAATTCTTCATTTGTCTTGATTTTGAGCATTCACATTTTTTTTAGTTATTTATAAAAAAGAAAAAACAGGAGTTTAATGAAAATAACAATTTTAAAAACGTGGATAATTAAATAGAAATTTTTTTATTCACATTTTATGTCTCCATATCGGTAGTTTCATCGGTTTTTATTGCTTTATAGCCTTTTGTTTTTGAATAATAACCAATAGGAATCAACTTGAATTGTGCCAAAGGTTTGCCAAAGAGTTTCTGCAAAATAACGTGAATTAATCGTTAGAATTGACGTTAATATCGCGGATTATTAGCAATAAATACTTACGAGTATTCTAGCTTGCTCGGGAGTGAGGGGTTGACCCTTTTTACAGACTTCGTAGTCACTTAGAAGAGTAACTACCCCCTTTTGTAGGGCTGTTGGCATGCCCAACTGCCTCAAATGAGGCTCGATTGCGTGTGAGAAGTCAGGCAATGGTCCTCCAGGTATTGTTATTGATTCCGACACGACAAATCCCGATCTAGCGTAGTCTGTCTCTGCGTAAGACTTCATCCAGTCCAAAACCTAGTGATATTTTCAAATAATAAACATTATTAATGATGGAATAATGTAATTAAGAGTATATGAAATGTAAAATCATCGAAAAAACATTTTTTATAGTTAGATATCTTAATGAAAACTTTATATTAATAGTTGTTAGAAATAATTTATACCTCTTTCTTCGATTTTTTCGTATACAATAGACCACACTGACCGCTCAGGGCATTTGCCAACTTGTGAATACCCTCGACAACTTCTGTTTCACGTGTTTTACCCATTGCCAAAGATATGACTTTGTTTTTCCCAAAGAAAAATCGACTGTCTGACCAATCCTCTCTCAAGTCTTTCAGCTTGTTATTCCGCATATTTTTAACGGAAAATAGAAAAATACGTGGATATTTATCAATTGAACTTCGCACATCGTTGACAATGTGCTCTTTCAATGCTTTTCCCTTTTTACTGGTTTTTGTGAGTGATACTGTGAACAAAATTGTAGGTTATGTTAGACATAGAGTAAATTTTTTTTAATTCCAGGCAATTTTAAATAATCGATATATCGAAACTTACTTTGTTTATCTCGCTTTGATTTCGGCATTTTTTTAAAAGTTTTTATTCGTTTATTTTATTTATTATTAATCTATTTTCAACATGTATTTTGTAAAAAATTTATATGACAACCATGTGGTCAATGCGCACACAAAAACTTTTTATTTTCCAGAATTTACCGACAGTTGGTAGCACTGTCGCTGCTGCTACTGCAGGATGGAAGATTCTTGAAGCATGCGTAAAACATTTTTGACTAAAATTAATATTAAAATGTGATGAAAATTGGTGAAATTATTTAGTAAATATTTTTAAAAAAGTATTTTTTATTTGGAAAATGTGAAAATAAAGTTGAAATAAATTAAATTCTCGTGTGGAAATTTCTAGATGATGCGCCATTTTAAATGCGCGGAAGTTAGTGAGTGACGTAGTAGACAATATGGCCGCTTCCGTCAGTCGCAGCCAGTGCACTGTGTGAAACCGTAGTGAACGGGAGCAGTTGTGATACGCTGAAGCCTCGATTTTCCAGGCCATTTACTGCACTCAAAAAGGTGAGTCACAAGTCATTTACCTAGCCGCGTGATTTGGTGTGTCGTGTGCGTAACATTGAGTGAATATATCGCGTGATTTTTCCACGGAAAATACATTGAACTCTTGTCGGCGCGGCCAAGTCGTGTGTGAACCCCGTAGCCATTGAATTCGCCGATAGACACGGAAACTGTCTCGCCTCAAAAGTCAAAAATCTCATTATTTCCTTGTGCTCCAACGTTTCATTGCAACGCCAGAAAATTCTTGGGTATCCATGTCAATTTTTTTCTTTTGACAATAATGCTGGAAATTGGGCGAGAAAAATAGTCATTGTGGATTTTATTTCCACGTCCCGGTCATGCGATCTCAATGCGGCTCAGTCGTGTACGAATGACGCACACCACGCGTGAGAGAGAGGAAAAGTGTCGCATCTCTGTCTGGCCGTGCTCCCGTCGCCATCTTGTATTACTCGCCGGCGAATTCCACGACTTTCTCGTGCTATAATGGGAAAAATCCTGCACAACCCTCCAGTTGACACTCGACAAAATACTATAGTCATTAAAAAACATCCAAAAAGCCTGTATCTAACGTGGTATTTTCAGCTGACGCTCATTTATCTCGTGTATACTTGAAAATGTGACATACACGGGTACAAGAACGAGAGGGGAGTGCCCGTGAGCTGAGCGCCATGTTGCCTTGGCCACCGGCTACTTTTTTTTTTACATACACGGGTACAAGAACGAGAGGGGAGTGCCCGTGAGCTGAGCGCCATGTTGCCTTGGCCACCGGCTACTTTTTTTTTCAACGATATAAAGCCCAAAATCGTTCAACCAAGAAATTGAGCTAAATTAAAATATAAGACAAGTTGATTCGCACCACCTGGCGAAAAATTAGACTATTTTATCGTCATTTTAATTAAGAAAATTAATTTACCCCGTGTTAACTTGCCGGAAATGGACGCAATTCTTCGGAAATCAGTAAATAAAAATATGTTGTAGGCGAAGGATTGGAAAGAAAAATTGGGACATAAAACCTTGGACATTTGCGAATGATTTGATACTGTGATTATGTGACCCTGCCGTGAAAAAATGTAGGCGAAGGATTGGAAAGAAAAATTGGGACATAAAACCTTGGACATTTGCGAATGATTTGATACTGTGATTATGTGACCCTGCCGTGAAAAAAACTGGTGAAATTAATATTTTTGTACCGACATGTTGGCGGAGATCTAGATGACAGCTGAGAGGCCCACTATTGCGCGATAAAACGTGG
>MVJL01006330.1:0-58530 GCA_002156465.1 Macrocentrus cingulum | reverse complement strand
ATGCCCGAGGCGAAGCCGAGGGCATCACATGGCGCGCAGTTCAGGGCTCTCAACTTTCTGCACTTGTAGTGTATACTATTTTTCTTGCTATCCGGCCGAAAGTACGCAAATAATTGTGTACACTAAAAAATGTCAACGCCTGCCCCGACATTTGCAGCACGAGCGTAGCGAGTGCTGCTGGTCTGGGGCAGGAATAAAAATATAGAGAAATAAAGAATAATTGATTTACAAGAAAAACTATATTTGTTGCCTGTCTTTTATCACAATTACAAGATCATAGTTTACTTAGTAATAGTCATTTCTCAAACAAATAGTAATCTTTAATTGTATAGTAGTAAACTATACTACTAAAAATATAGTATTTTTATTTCTAGTCAACAATTTTTGAAACTTCTTCTTCATCTGTCGACTCATCAGATGATAGTTTATTCATTTTTGTATATACTTTTTTAATACACTCTAGTCACTATTTTTTACACGGTTAATTATTATCAATAAACATTAAAATGACATAATTTTAAGGTTACGAGAGCGAGAGTGTAGGAGAGCTCTTGACAGGTGTCGATATAACAGGAGTCCTACTATGATGCAATCGTCGGTTTTCATTCTAGCTATCGTAGTGCGCGCGTGCGCCTCTGCCACGGCATAAAAGTGAGGCTTTCTGCCGCGAAATCGCAGCAGAAACCTCGTACTTTCGGCGGGGGTAGTAAGAAAAATATATTTGAATACTGTTAACATTTTATTTAGGTTACTATGTGCAGGGCGGACTACTTATTCCATAATGATTTTTTTGTAATCTTTAAAACAACGCCAATGTGCTGTAAATTTTTTTGAGTTTAAAATTCTAAAGTATAATTGTAAGTAATTTAAGGTTTACGGGGTGACCGATGGTCTGTAAAACAACTCCAGAGGGTTGCAAATTTTTTTTAGCGCTCCAAAGACACTCAACTATCCTTTAGAAAAATATCAACGCGAAAAAAAGCTTTGGACAATATATTTTATTACTGTTTATCGCTAAATTCCATGAATTTCAGTTGTACAGAATGGACGATGGTCATTCAAACAACCCTCAGGGAGTTGCAAATTTTTTTAGATATTAAGACTCTTGGATATCCAATTAATTTCTAAAATGGAAGAAAAAATAAAATTTCGATTTGTCGCGCACGAAATGGCAGCCGGACGGCATTTTCTCAGCGCGCGGTCGAGAACCTGGCGGGAGATGGTAAAAAAAAATTTTATTAAGACTATAATTGTATCAATTTTAAACGTGACAGATCTGTATAAGTGAATATTTATCATGGCAGAGCCGTGAAGCGTCACATAAACACCCAGGTTATACTGAATGCACCGGTTCTTTGCCAACTGTTGGTGTTTATGGCACACGTACGCCCTCTAAATGGCAAGAATATCACGTATTTGCTCTGCGAGCAAACAGATGTGTTGGAAGAATTAATTAATAGTCCCCCCTTGGCACGACTCCATGTAAAGGTCATCATAGTTATTGAATTTAAACTATAATATCCATTAAAATTCACTCTAATAACTAATTATAAAAAAAAACAACGACAAAATCATGATTTTTAATTATATTCACCAGTGTAAATTCTAAAAGTAGAATCGGCTAAAAATAAATTCCCCAAGCCTCACGTACACGAGGGTCAAATGAAATATATGATAATTCATGTGCATTCATGAGAAATACAAAGAAAATAAAAGGTTATAGAGCATTTTAGGGTGTTTTAGATCGTTGACTTTTCCTCAATTTACGTATATTCACACGAAATACTCAATAAAACAGTATTAATTTACGTGGAAATGAGTACAACTGTCCCTAAAACCACAAACGCGACAATTTAACTTCCAAAAACACCATAAAACGCTCTAGCAAACTACCGTGAAATATCCCTCTACATTCATATTTAATACAAAAAAAAAAAAAACTTAATACCACATTTAACATCATTATTTTTACCCCAGTTCACCCTTCAAATTCAAATATTGATTCAATATAACCTCAAAATAATCACTTGTACATATCAAGATAATTAAGACGTGTAAAATTCGTAGATTTTAATGATAAATTGATCTTAAAAAAATTTTTTATCACTTGTATACGGTGAAATAGATGAAAATTAAAAAATAGAAGATATTTTGGTGGAGTAAAATGTACGCGGTTGTTGACAGGCAAATGATTATAGAGATATTGCAATGAATGAAATAAAATGGAGGGTATTAAAGATTAATTATCCATCTTTTCTTTTTCTTCTTAGAAGCGCCAACGAGAGTCTCGTCAAGGCAGTAGCGCATTATCCCGCCTACCTTCCTCTACTCACACACCGGTATTGATTTCAACCCCTCCTTAAACTCCTCCGGGTAGACAGAAAAAGCGCGCGACCAAGAGAGAGAGAAACTCTCGACATTTGTCTGTGTATATGTATATATGCGGTTGTCGTGAGTTTCGTGTGTTGTGCCGCGACGCTATATTTTTCCCCGCGCTCTTCGCCGCCATTCCCGCGCGCGCCAGATAATTCTATTCATATACACACGCATTCACGGCAAATACAGACACATTGTCCTCAAGCACTTATCTACTCTGTATTTCCGTTTGTACAATTTTCACTGCTTCAAACACAGCTATTTCTTCCTATACCCTCACTGCTCTTATTTTATATCGCGTCCACATCCCTTATATACTCTACCTGATCAACTGTCGACAAAGTCACGAAGGTATTTAACTTAGTTTTATAGGTTATTTCTCGACATTAATTACTCCTGTTCTACTCCGTGATGAATGACCAGACGTGTGGCCTCTAAAATACCGGCAAATTAAACTACTTTTAATTAATCTTTTTTTTTTTAATCAAATTTCTTTCACATTTCAACTAAAATATAGAAAAAATTTTTTTTTTGTTAAAAATAGCAAACAGTACATTGACACCGCTACAATCAATATATTTTTTTATTTTTAGATTTTCTAAATGAGCTTTTTATCGATAAACTTCAAATAAAAAAAATTTTTTTTTTTTTTCAAATTTTTTCCACTGACATTTCGCTATAGTGTAGACAGTGAGCTATTTAAAAAAACAAAGCTCGGATAATCATAGAAAAATTTTTTTGCAATCGTGTAAATAAAGTTTCTAGAGTTATCGGCATGAGCGAGTAATATTCAGGGTAAATAAAAATGAAATAATGACAGAAAGTGTATAGATATATGTTGTATCTGATGCGTCGAGGAAATATATATACAAGAGACTCGATATGTCTTGTTAAAATTCATCATGTGACGTGTGTTGCGAGCGTGAACGTCGCGCTCGCACAAGTGGGAGATTTGAATTATGTATGCAATGTCGCGTTGCAAGAGAGAGAAACGCCAGGTCTCTGACGACAACTACTGGGTGCTCACTGAGTAAAGCGTTGACGTCAAGGAAAGCACAAAAAAAAAAAAAACAAACGAAAGGTCACTAAAAAATATATAATTTAAACGTCTTTAAATGCGCAAAAACAAACTACAAGACAGAGAATTTTTGACACATTGGCCAGTGCAGCGCGACAGATGACAAAAAAAAAAGCAAAAAAAAAATCTCAAGGCTGACAACGGTACACAGGAAGCCCGCGAGTGTGAATAAGAATGGAAATATTGCTGAAATACCCTTGGATTTTTATTTCAAGGTAACAAATGAACGTTATATTAGCATGATTCAACGATTTGCCCAATTTCACCGGCATTTTGACCCAATTTCTAAACATAACCCTCAACTAAATACTCCCATATACATCAACAAAGATATTAAATTGAAAAAATCAATTATTTTTTTTTTTAATTCTTCGTAAAAAAAAAACTAGTTACTAAGATAAAAATATTGTGTTGGAAGTTGTCCTCAATATTCATTGAACAGTTCATCTAGTAAACTAGAATTCACTCGATCGATAAAACAGATTTGTCACAATTAATTTGAAAGGAAGATCGAATACTTGCGTTGAGTAGAAAAATAAATAACTCTATATATTGACATACACACGATATCTCGTTAAATATTCTATACCCGATGATCGTTGAGATACTTATCGTGAATATTCATCACAGTTATTGCTTATCCGCTATGAACTAACATTATTTCAATCGGTAATATAGATTGTAAATACTAAAATATAAAAATATACCTCTGAACTTTGTTAAATTTTAATCATTTTTTCCTAAAAATTATAAGTATTTAAAAAAAAAAAAGAACAAGACTTGAAAAAGCAATTGTTGATGTTTATACACGGTTTGGGTTAGACAGATCTATGATAGAAGATTACGTAATGCATCTTATGAAAGACAATATATCGAACCTAACCTACAAATAAAAGGCTTGACTCTTTCCGCTCAAGTACACTGCTCCTTGACACGAGAAAATCAGCGTTGTCTGTCTAACAAACAGGCATATAAAACGTGTAAACGATTGTTATCATTGGAAACAAAGTTTTAAAAGGCATTTACACAACAACTGGAATATAAATAACTTGGTAGATAGTAAATAAAAGTATATTTTACGATATACTCGGTCATCGTATTAATGAGCATATTAACACCTGTTGACTAACCAGAACCATATCCGCAATGTGTAAATAAAATTACTCGAGTCATTTCCCCCCCAGCCCGATACAGTAATTAATGCTAAACGCTGCTGCGTTTGTTTAGGTAGAATATGTGTGTACTCACTTTGACAGGTCCATCGAAGAGTGACGCAGTCCCAGACGCGTTAGAATTAGCGTGATGATGATGATGATGATGGTGGTGATGGTGGCCATGATGCTGATGGACCTCAGAGGCGCCTCCTGCCGCCGCTTGCTCTGCTTGGACCGACATCGCCACGCGTGCCTGTCGATCACGCTCTCGAAGTCGGTCCCGCTCCACGCTGAAACAATATTTCAACAAAAACTCGACGTTAATTTGGGTTACAAAACCATCAAATAAGAAAAAAAAAATTATTTCAATTTTTATGACATTATCAGACCTATTTTTTAATTAATAAAACTCAAGAAATTGTCACTGACCGTAATTTTATAAATATAAGTAAACTAATCCAACAGGAAATACACAGATAAGATATCTAATAGATTATAAAAAATTTTTTATGTGTCTAAAAAGTAAAACAAAAAATTTTTTATTACAATTTTTTACTATTTATTTTGGTTCTATTCACTTCTTTCAATGTTTTCACATACGGTAATTATTGTAAATGCATGCCAAATGGTTTTTCAAGGAAACCAAAGACATGCCAAACGTGATTAACAATTTGATAAATGAGTAGAAACGTTTTTTTTTTTTTTTTAATATTATTTTTCTAAATTAGTCGTTGAAAGTTTTAAAATTATTAAAATACCGAGTGAATAATTGTAAAGGAATAAAAAAAATAATAATCAAAATTACTGTCAAATTGCAAGTGAATGATATTGCTTAGTTTGAAAAAAGTAACATATTAATAGAAATTAACGTTTACATTGATGAAAAAAAAATTTTTTTAACAACCAAGTAAAATAATTCAGTAACTTGAAAATATATAGTGATAATTTTTGTTTTAATTAATATAAAACTCGATTTTTATCTCATAATTAATTATCTATACGGCTATATAATAAGATAATACATATTTATGATTTTCTGACTTGAAAAGTATCTATTTTATCTGTAAGACCATCAAGTTGAATAAATAAGCTACTTTATAACCCAGTAAATACATTTATATTAAGTAAAAGCAAAAAAGTTTCAATTATAAAAAATTAATACATCCAACAATAAAATATTAATTTAAAGTGTTAAATAAAGATAAAATAGAGAGTTTTTAATTGAAAATATGATAAAAAAGGATCATTCTATGTAATAAACAACATATAACCACAAAACCAACAGTAAAAAACTCGCAGAAAGCGTTGACGCAACATCAAGGGGTATAAATTCGTCAGTTTTTCCCATTGACACGTCCATAATCCTGGCTAGCACGTCATTGCCAAAGCTAACCCCTCACTTTAGGCGGGAAAAATGTTGGCAGAAAATGGAAAAATACCGGGATATTTTTTGATGGACTCGTCTTTTATTATTCAACTCCCAGTGGCACATATTTCGTTTTTATGCCCGCGGTATTTTTTTTTCGTGTGCACAATAACGCAAAATGGACGCCATATATACAGTACCATTGTCAATAAACTGCGAAAAAACTCGCTATAAATATAGAGAAGATATACACACGAGAGAACTTTTTACACTGCGTTACGTATTTTTGTTTGATTTCCATCCATCCACGACCTGCGCGATCGAGTCATCGACGAGCACGCGTCAACCTCGACACTGACACACTGACACAGTTTGTCCATCTCTGCGAGTACATAACCTCTAAGGTAGTAAGTACATATACTGCAGTTGACAATGCTCTGATAAAAAAACTCGACTAGTTGGTCAGGCAATTAAAAGTCATATCATTAATTTACTTTTCATATGTGTGTAATCGCTAATGTCAAAATTCATTTATTTTTTTCTTCGTTAAAAAATATTTCGATAATTCTGTTAATAGTTAAAATAATAAAAAATATTATTGGAATAAAATGATAGAAAATTAAATTCTTCATAGAAAAAAAATGTAAAATAAATTTTTACAGTATTTTACTTTATTTTCAAGAAAAAAAACTTGAAAAAATAAAATTTTCTTAAAAATTGAGCAAAATACAAAAAAAAAAAAAAATTCTTGTATATTTTTTTGTATAGAAAATTTAATCCTCCATCACTTAACTCTAATTAGATTTTTTGTTATCTTGAAAACTTATAGATTTATCACAAATATGCGATAAATAAATAAAAAAAATTGATTACCAAGCAAAAATATCGGGATTTCGGAATTTATAATAAACTATCTATCGAGTTTATCTATTTTTCAAATATTTCCATCTAAATTTCTTATAACAAAAATTTTACAATAAAAAAAAATCGTTTTACTCAACTAAAACAATAAATTTCAATTTTTTTACCTATTGTTTCATGTAAAAAAAAAAAGTTAATTCCAAGGAAAATTCCTAATAATCAAGATAAATTTTCCATTGTTACATATTCTATGATTAATTAAACTTATGAAATACATGAAATTTCAAGTGTATAGTACAAAGTTTGAGCAAAAGTAAGACAATTCTTGTTTTATAGTCGACTAAAACACCCCTTACGAAGTAAACTCGGGTAGTTTTTATCGTTAGATTAGTCGTTAGTAATAAGGGTCTAACCAACAATTACTAGTTCGTTCATAAGAAAATTAATCAATACAACTGAAATATAAATGAATACTTGAAACTTAACTGAATTGTAGACACGATAAAACGACACTTTGAAACGACCATAAAAAATACAGGGTAAAAGTTTGTTTAAATTACATAGATAATACAAGAGAGGGATTTTATTTAGCCGTCAGCAGCACGTTTTTTGCTTTACTCATGTTGTATTCTACTCAGTGACAAGAGAGAAGATGACGAGACAGGCCACCTTGGCCTCGGGCAGATTAATAAATCATTCCAACGCACGCACTACGTCGAATATTACGGAATATAAAATAAAAAAATTATTCTCAAGCATTAAACTAGATGAAAAACATTGCCACAATCATATCATTTAATGATAATCTTATTATTTCATCAAATACAAGTAAATAAGTTGACAAACTTGACTTATTGTTTGACAACTTTTACTTTTTTTGTTTTCTGCGTGTGCCAACATAATTATCTGCTGCTTAAAAACCAGATAATTATTTAGCTAGTTGAAATATTTCCTAATTCGATTTTGTAACCTTAAAAAATTGAAATATTTAAAAATGAATACATATGATAATCGATGAGCTGTTTTATGATTCCTTTAAAAGTCTAAAGTTCTATTACTCAACTCTCACAAAGTAAACTATTAGACCAGTTTATCCAAGCGAAGAAAAAAAAACGCGAGAAATTCCTATACTCAAAAAAACATGAATTTAATAAATTCTTTTTATAACTGTTAAAATATAAAATAATAACACGCTAGAAAATCTGATACAGTAAAAAAAACTTTTAAAAAATTCAAGATTTAAAACGAAAACGTGAAATTTCGTCATTTAGCCTGTCATTTCTGTGCTTTTTTCATTTTTTAATAGCAAAAAATAAAAGTTTAAATTGATAAAACATGGAATGTAAAACCAGAAATTGATCCTTGCGTGATTTGATATTAGTAAAGAAATATATTCCAAGACCGGGCAAAGGCGGACAGAGAAATGTTGACTGGAAATCATCAGCAAGTTTCTCGGCAATTGAATAACAATATTGCTCGATTCGACCATGACCCCGCTATATACATACAACATTTAGTAAAACGTTGCGTTATCATATATTCGAACATGGGGACGTAATAATCGACAATTAATACCGCAAAATCCTGAGTTAAATTAAACATTTTCCTTCTTAAATCATTTATTTTCCCACTTTTCAATTCTCAACACACGGTAAAACTGTCATTTTAAATATAAAATCATTATTTTTCTGTTAACTATAGGGTTTTGATGAAAATTCCTGCCTAAATAAAATATAGTCGAAACAAATTAGTTTTTTTTTTTTTTTGATTAATTTAATGAAGACACAACAAAGTTGAAATATACGAAGATCAGTATAAAAATCTACTTTTGTTGTGCCCCTACAGGAAGTTCACGTTTCTACCATTTTTCGCGTGAAGGAAGTGCTACATTTTTCCTTGTTCTTTTTAACGAGCGAAAAAGTATCACCTCTTTCACGCAAACCAAGTTAGATAAGTGAACTTTTGCGTTAGAATTTCTGGAAAAAAAAAATTTTCCAACACCGAAAATTCATTAAACTTAAATCACAATTTTCTGTTAATCAACCTATATTTTTTATCAAGGTTAAATTGTTATAAACCATTATGTGATTGAATGAACATATTAGGGCAAGTAAACGTATTTTTATTCATATACTTAAAATCTGGGATTTACTTAATTGAAATTGGTTTTTTTTTTTTTCAACTTAAAAAATAGACGTTAGCATTTTTTTTAAATCATCCTCTCTACTTTTTTATTGATTTACTTGATGATAAAAACTAAATAATAATTTTTATTGATTAGATGAGAATTTAAAAAAAAAAATCTAAAAGACCGAGCAAGTTTCTCCGTGATTAAATAACAATAAAAATTGATTTGACCGTGACCCTGCTTTCAAATACACGTAAACAAAAAAATTTTATGTATGTATAATAATCGGCAATTAATACAAAATGGTTGGAAAGTAAGAATCTGACAAAATTCTTTGAATTTCAACGTCTCACAACATCAATCGAATGGATTGATATCTCGCTTCACCATTTCCCGTTTGATTTCTTTAGTAAAAGTCGACTCTTTGACCATTTATTTACCGTGCTCATAGACACGTGCTCAATCCGACATGATATGGATTAAAATTTTTATTTCTTCGACGACTACAAAGTCGAAATCGTTGCGAAATCTACTCAACTATCAACCGATGAAGAAGCGATAAGAAAAATTACATCGCGTGGAATGTAAACAGTAAATAAACTTTTTACAAAAACAAAGTGTGACACCTGTCTCACGATTCACAACAGTGGTGAAATCAGTGTTTTCACGCTGAAGAAAAAAAAAGATTTTTTTTTTACACACGATTATGCAATTGAATCAAAATATTTAATCATCATATAAAATACTTTTAAACTCGAAATAATTTTATTTGTATCAATAAGTACGAGCAATCGTGCAAGCATTCACAAAATCTTTTTTAAGACAGTGATTCATACCATTGTCCAAAAAATTTATAAATAAAAGTACTCACACTGAATTACGGAGGCTGAGTCGATACAATAATTTTTTCCAAGCATCGGAATTTGTGTACATTTTATATCTCGAAAAACCAAGTAAAATTCTTAAAAATGTCTCTCAATATTTTAAAAACAACCAAATGCATCTGTTCGAATGAAGGTCTGTTAACGACTACTCGAAGACCCAAAAAACGATTATCGCAGTGTAAAAACAATAAAACAAATCTATTTTCCAACTCTTATCAGCAATCATAATGGCACGAACAGGCGCAGTAGGATTTTTCGATTAACAAAAAAAAACATATATAGCTAAACAATAAAGCACACCCCTTTTGCTTATTTTTATAAAAAGTTAATAATTTATTTTTAAATTATAATAAATCAAATTAAATGTAGTAAAAACGCAAACATATACTGTTGTATACTGTATGTCATGGGGATTTTCGTTCATAATTCAGAAAATACACCGAGTTTGATACTAGTTTTAAATACCAAACAGCTTTCGCGATAAAATATAAACAGATTGTGATCAATTTCAAGTGTTTTTATAAAAAATTGCAGCCAGAATTGAGTCTAACTACACTAAAAAAAATCAAACGGTCATAAAAATTGAAAATAAATTATTGATTATAACTAAATAAAAAAGTAGGACTTTTAAAATGTTTTTAAAATAAAGACTCAAGTGTCGTGAATAGAAAAAAAAAAGATTTTCAGTAATTAAATCGGAATTCATCGAGTACAATGTGATTTTAACTGGAAATATTAGCATAAATGGACTAGGCGAGTGTAAAACACACACTATTGCTTCGCATAAGGGGTGTACAAAATTGTAAACAATTTTGAAAAACGTGAAAATCCATGGATCAATTAGATAACACGTAAAATTAAGGTTATGTGAGGAGAAATATTGCATTAAAAGACGAGTAGAAAGAATATAATGTAATAAAAAAAACGTGTGTTATCGCTCACGAGGTCGCAACACATCCAGTAACCAATAAAACCAATATTGTAACGACGCAAAGCGACTGTCTGACTATCTGGGCGTTTGGCAAGTCCATTAAACACACTATTGCACATGAAATAATAAAGATCAAGACACTATATAAGTAGTAGAGTGTAGAAAAATACTACTGGGAATTTTTTCCTCGTATTTAACAGCGCATTAATCACAATAACGTATCTGCGAACTCACCAGTTAGCAAAAGTGTATCCAAATATAATCCTGACGTTGGTGTGTATATATTAGCGAGAAGAATGCGACGCAGCGTCGCCGAAATATCCACGAGAGAATAATTTCAGTGATATTTCAGTAATTCACCAATAATCATCACGAATAAAAATATGCACAAATTAATATAAAAGTTACAAATAAGCTGCGAGGAAGCGGCTAATCCACAATTGCACGCACCTCATCGGCACAACGACACGATTCCTAACCTATAAATAACAGACACACACAATTCAAGTGATCTCGGGGTTTACATGACTGCGCACTTGCGATTTCTTCCCCGCAAACGGACACACACAAAAGGTCACCTCTGAACGTCGTCGAGGAGCATGACTAAGAAAAAACATCGAAATGCCTCCCCCCAAAACACACACGCACACACAGATTGATCGTCGAAGTATGCGCGCGCGCGACAATAATTCTATTTCACTTGAGTCAGAAAAATCACTTTTAAAGAGTAACAATAAAAAATAAGATGAGCCATTGCACGGCCGCTCAACTCGTTATTTTGTCCGTTGACTGTGGACATGGCCAATGCGCGGGAGGAAGATGGCAAGGAGATACGCAAGATGAGCGACGTCAGGCGGTAGAAAAAAATGACAATGAAAAAAAAATTAATAACATGACTGTGGGTGATTTTTGCCTGAGTTTTGTGGAGAGACGAGGCGCGCGATTAGAGCTCGAGAGAAACTGGCACTTTCCGGTCGCGACTCAGGCACGCACACTCAGCGACTGATTCGAACGAGTGAGACAGAGTAATGTGGGAAACGTAGAGGCGGAAGTGAGGTAAACGAAAGGACACGAGTCGAGCACGAGAGAGCGCGACTGCGACGAGGGGGGGAAAGTGGCGCGCGACGGTGGGAGCGAGATCATCAAAATGGCCGCGCTCGACCGTCACGCCGCTACCTCGCGCGACTCTGTGGAAAACGTGCGATGCACCAAATGTAGGAGTAAGCGGGACAGAGAGAAGTTGACTACACCACCGACAGAGCCAGATATACGTCGAGACGTCGACTACTATTACAAAACACGCCTGGATAAATGTGTGTGCGGATAGAGCCGCCGCGGCGCGCGTGCTGAGATGCGTGGAATTTCCAAACGGATTCATATGCGCGCTCGATCGCTGAATTCACTGAGCCAGGGGGCGCCAGCATGAATGGTTGCATTGTGTTAACCATACACCATTTGTCCACGCACTATCAACCTGTAATTATCACATCAAATTTGTTATCCCAACGCGCCGTCAATTAACAGCAGCAGCAGCAGCAGCAGTACCACGCGGGAAATTCGCGCATGCGCATTGCCACGAATTTTTTTTTTAATTTCCCGAAGAAAAAAAATCTACCGCCAGAGCAGAGGATGAAGCTATATGATATACGTCTTAATCGACATGTTGAGGTAGAAACTTCAGCGACAGTCACAGATTGACGAAAAAAAAAAAAAAATCCCCCCACTGATAAAGAAACACCTGAGAGCTCGAGGCCACAAAGAGCAAAAGCAGAGAATACGACTTTCCACCCTCTCTCAATTCATCGTCAAGATGATCCGTGATGAAAATGGCGGAAATTTTCAGGCAAAAAAAAATAATACATGTTCGATACGCCAAGTAAACAAGCAATTATCGTGAGGAGAAAAAGCAATATGGTGGAGAAGACCTTTTTTTTTCTAAGAAGATGGCACACACGAGATGAAAAGGTGAATGGTGGATGGAGTAGTGCGTGCTGGTATTATTTCTTCCCATTTTTCTTTTCTCATCAGTTCTCCCACTCTCTTTCCGCTCTACACGTACATTTCCTGTGTTAAAGTTTCCTTGCAGAGAATAAGGTGGCTCACTTCCGTCTGTCCTTCCGTTTTTTGCTTCCAATGAAAAATACTCGTTGATTTTGATGAATTAATGGCGATTATCGGCATGGAAGCGCGCAGAAGGAGTATAAAATGTTATTATTATTTTTTTTTTTAGGTCATTGGACTCTCGTTCCCGACCTCTAGCAGTTGTTTTCACTTGACTCGAGTCATTGAGCCGACTAAAATGTCGGTAAGGCAGGTAGCTGCAGTACCGCGTAGAGATCCGAGTTATCATTGTGTGTCGAGTCGTCGCGTGTTTGAGCGCGCACGAGAGAGTTTACTTAATTTTAGTTTGTTACCAATCCACGGCATGAGAATCTACTCTAGTCAACACAGTATAGTGCAAATATATACATGTACTGACGATTGGTCAGAGAGCAACAATGGCTCCTACTCCTTCTCACAAATTTTACAGTAAAAATTTTTCTACGGCTTCACCTTGGTGCGTTTATGCCGTTAACACGACCAATGATCCGTGAAAGACGAAAGCAACTATTATTCGTTGCGATGCACGTTAAAATTGTGTTGAGGAATGTCTGGAAATATACGTCAACATCACCTGCAACCTGGCAAACTGCACCATCACACACTCTACTGTCCCACGGTGGCAAATGTACGTGTGTGACAAAAGAAACACCCTACACTGCACGAGGGTTGCTTCACGAGAGACATTGAGGGGGAAAAATTGTTTAGTTTTACCCGCATACACCGGATAAACTGGCCTATGCTATAGGGTGAATGTGTGTATACATACTATATCTGTGTTTCTAGTCATTGTAAATCATTTTTAGTTGTGTAAACGCGTCATCTTTTTGCGTCTTGTTGATGCACGTTTGCGAGGGAAAAAAACAGACATTTCTTACGTGGGCACAGGCTTGACCTTGGGTTATTACGACAGTTCAAGAACGGAAAGACCACCTCTGACCGAAAATTATTATTGTCATAAACGAGAGGGAGAGGGAGAGAGAGAGAGAGAGAGAGAGAGAGAGAGAGAGAGAGAGAGAGAGAGAGAGAGAGAAAGAAGTTTAAATGTGCCGGCGCAGGAATTTACGGATTTTCCGCACCGCCATCCAGGTGAGTATAAATATATTTTGATCTCTATCTTAAAAAGGGTACAATGTACGACAAAAAGTCACAGGACTTTTTTTATATAAAATTTCACGCTCTACAAAAAAGGTCTTATGATATTTTATCGTATCTCCCTTGGTTCTCAAGATATATCGATAAATACATGTTAAATAACAGATATTTTAGGAAATATTTGAAAAATAATGTGCGAAAAAACGCCAATTCCAATTTAAAGTAAAATAAAAATGAATATTTGTCCTTTATCTTGAAAAATCCATTAAAATACGATTTTTTTCATCATTAACGCTGTTTATCAATGTAATATTAACAAATTAATTAATTTTTAAGCAGTGAGCCACTCAAAAAAAAAAATGTTCTATCAAGCTTCAACTTGAAAAAAATTATTTCCATTTAAATTGACGTCATGTATTAGGAGAAATACCAATTACACGCAAAAAAAATTATCATGTGTGATATGCGTTGTATAAAGCAGTAATCTCGATTTTATCTCGGTGCATATTCAAACGCGACGATTATGTGTCGTTAAAACGAGAAAAAAAGAAAAAATCCACCAAACACGATAATAAAATTACATAAGATGACGTAAATGACGTTGAAATCGGAGTACAATGACGCAAAATAGACAAAAGTCTAAGAAAAAGGGCTTTGTTTACTGGAAAAAAATTTTTTTTTTTTTCAATTTTTTCATTGCGTCAGTAGGAAGATAATAACGTCTGGTATATAGTATACCTGGATGTACCATAAGTGACTCCCCCTACCTTTTGGCATCCGGCACAACTGACTCACTCAAAAGCCTGTTGAGGTTAGCAACCTCATTCTCAGCAACTAGTGCATATGCACGTGTGTTCCAAGCACTAATTCGTACCCCTCGAGCCTACAAGTGGTTGAAATTATGCAAAATGCATGAATATTTTTTTTTTCCAGAAAAATATACTGCCAAAAGGTGTTATAATGACCGAGGAGTGGCTGAAGTAGCCAAAAAAACCTTTTTTTTCGTGGCTTTAAAAAAATTATATCATGATTGAGCAGTTTGCAACATTACTGCTGCATGGAAAAATGTTTTTAAGTGTTTTTAAACTTGTTAAAAAGTGAAAAATACCATAATAAAAGATTTTTAGCAGTAAAATAATTTTTTTATCACGTCAAACCGGCGTTGAAGCTCAAAAAAATGTCAATAAAATTTTTTTTTCAAGTGTTTTACAGGTGTATTAGCGAGTTAAGCGCATTAGAATCGGTTAAAGTATGAGGCTAGATCATATTTCCAAGCTTCAATGAGTAACACTGAATATCACAACATCAATAGCGTCAATTAACACATCTTAAAAAAGATATTAATCAACACCCGATTAGTAAATATATTCTACAGTATCATAAAACATTGTATAATCGTCCCAAAGCTCCGATTACTCGTCCTTTGAACAAAATTTACAGCTCTATCCGCTTGAAATCGAGAAAAATTTCGAAAATACCCTAAATATTGTATACAACATTAGATAAATAGTCAACGAGAAGGAAAAAAATCGCTTGCAAAGTCGTCGTTCTAAATAATCAATCGCAACAATGTGCTAAACGCGAATTAGAGTGTAAAGTATGTAACTAACATGAAGAAACGGAATTTGCGCGCGCAAGGAGGGCCCTACAGGCTCTACTCGAAGAAGGCAAACAAAGGCGTTGTCGCGCTGACAACACCTTGAAAACAGGACTTGTATATATACATACAACAATGGTGAATATGTAAAAATATTACTTGAGACAGATGGCAGAAAGATATATATAAAAATGTGCGAAGGAAAAAAAAACATCGAAGCATCTTAATACATTGAGCAGAGAGCATAATTATGGCTGAATTGCAGATTGAGCGGATGTGTGTTCGCGACAGGTCTTTATCAAAGTAGGTTGTCAACCGCAGGCCTTATCGACTGTTCTTATCAGCGGCCATGTAAGGCGCCCAAAAGATCAAGTATCTTGACAATCTGGTGTGTATAACATACACTTTATACGGTGGTCGGTTGAAATACGTTCCACCATAATTATGTTTATAGAAAAAGTAGCAAAAGCAGTATATCACGTAACCAATACAATTATCAAAAGGCCACATAATATTTTTTTTATCTTCGTTAATGTCTCAATAACTCGGTAAGTATAAGGGGGAAATTACGAAAAAAAATGACATTAAAGTCGAATTATAGGGAATTTATAAATTGCTACAAACAAATGTAAAATAATTGTTTTTTTCATATTTTCCATTGTTTTAGAGAGACACTTTGAAAAGTAAAAATTTTTTAAAAATTCACAAATAAAGTTACTAATATGCGTAAATTAATATTGGGTTTTTAAAATCAACAAGGTATATCGCTAAAAAATTCAGATTTTTTTTACTTGTTGATATCTTGATAAGGATGCAAATTAGACAAATTCTGTTGAGGACTTTTTTTCTAGCTAATAAAATTCTCTACAAAAAAAGGTGTCTCAAGAAAAATCTGTATCTTTAATAATTTTGAAGATATTTTGATTTTAAAAAGCTAGAATTTTTTATATAAGCTCTTTTTGGATAGAAAAAACTTGAAATCAATTTAACTGCGAATTTCTTGATAAGAATGGAAGTCAGACAAATTCTGTTAATGACCTTTTTTCTAGCTAATAAAATTCTCTACAAAAAAGGCCTCTTAAGAAAAATCTCTATCTTTAATAATTTTGAAGATATTTTGATTTTAAAAAGCCAGAATTTTTCCATATGCGTATTATTACAGTTTCTATTAAAGTAATCCGGCTGCTACACTAATATAATATATTTAACATGTAGCCTTATGGAGACATATAGCTTCGAACAATGCTAATATATTTTTTTTCACGATGGGATTAATTTTCAAAAATATCAAAACTGTTTCATTTCTTTCAAAGATTATTTTCAATATAAAAACAATAGTGTGTTATCGGAACTCTTTATCACAGAAATAAATTAAAAAAGAATTTGCCAAACTCATGCATTGGAGATTAAATGTCACATTTAATATTATAATCTATGTAAAATAATACTTTTTATGATTTATAAGAATATAAATAAAGGTTGGCTTTGTGCATTTTTGGTCACTGATTTTAAGACAGCCGAATTACTCTAAGATGAATTTCAAACCTTTATAGATATAAAATATTATGCGCTCTTTTGGTATTTTATGAACGCGTGCTACAACCACCATCCAACCACACACATCAGCATCAGTGACTACACACTCATATGTATATATATTGTGCCAACGACGACGCGACTTCCGAGAGTGTTTACCTCCGTGCATTGCTGCCAGATAATAAGGTATCCATAACCAAGAAGGATCGATGGATCTTGGATTAGTCTCTGGCAGCCCGTGTGGAGCCGTAGATCCGGTGTAAAATCTGCCCCATCAACGACTGAGGCGTATACGATCATAGGAATGAAAAACGTGTGTAAAACAAGTGGCGATGAGGAGCAAAGAGGTAGTATATATCAGGAAAAATGGGAGAAACAGCGACTTACCGTGGCTTCTTCATCGCTGATCTTTTTCAACTCTGGATGTCACGTGTCGACGACCACGACGACGACGACCACGTCGTTCATGACATCAAACGCGCAACACACTCAGAGACTTTTTCCTTCTTCGTATCCCTCGAGCGCCTTTGAAACTGCAAACATCCTCGGTTTTGTAATCTATCCGACAAACCAATGATCAAGTCATGTCCGAGAGAGCATCGTCATGCATGCATCAGAGAATGAAAAATAAAACAAAAGCCCGCAGAGCGCCTCTCTTACATATAACATATATGACTTTTCTCTTTTCTCTCAAAGTATCGCGCTTTCCGCTATATTTCCCTCTCGTCAACGGCCCAATGGCTCCTACTCTGGCAACGTCGCACACACTGCGCTACATATATATTCTCTCTCGATCCCTCTACTGTGTGTCCCTATACACAATCTGACGTTTTTTTTCCTCACACACATATGCAAGCCTCTCTGACAGCTGCCCTGTCCTCTCTCTCGGATTCTCCGCGGCTTTCTATCGCCCGACATTCGCCAGAACGACACACTGCTTTGGCATTGTGCACGTACGCCATATACATATACACGCGTAGTATTTCCTTAGCCGATGCACCATTAGGCATTTTATACTTTTATATTCGCTTCGGAGATGACGATCATTCTGTCAGCGAGAGAAAAGAGAAGGCACTGCCACGAGGCTACTCTGTCTTTTAAAATTAAAATCATTTTTATTTCTTTTTTCAATTTCTACCACCCCTAAATACACACGAACCACATGTCAGACGCTCTGTCTGGCTCTTTAACCATGTATTATCTCAAATTTTTTATGACATGTACCTGAATTCTCGCTATGTTGTCGTCATTGTCCTTACAATCTTCCGTGATCACTGGCGAAAATTCTGTATGTACACCTTTGATTAGATTTAAAATCTCGCACAGACACTACTATTCTCTGACACAATCGCGAGATGTTTGTGTACAAGCGGCCATCACTAGTGCTACTTCTCAATCTCGCGACATCCCGAGAATATTTGCGCATTCACACTTGCTTGCTGTTTGTCTTTGAATAAACAAAAATATACACTCACGCACTAGTATTTGTGTTTTTAGTGGCACTGAGGTTTTTTTTGGGCGTTCAATTTTATGGAAAACTTTATGACTCTTTTGAGAAATCTCTCAAGTAGAGGACGATTGACACTTTGACTAGTCTCACTTGCTCGCGCGGAAGCCATATTGCCATCGCCGTTTTCTCACACAACAAAGTGGGGATACAGTAGACATCAGAGTTGCCGCCCGCGCCATCTTGCGGTGCGGTTTGTTAGTACACCTGCTGTACCGACAGCTGCCATATTTCTACCCTCAAAACTATTTTTAAGATTTAAAAACAACAAAAATTTTTTTTAAAACCTCGATAAATTATAAATACTTGTAAATATTAAATATCATGGAAGGACAAAAAAGAAAGAGGAATTTCATGGCAGTGGCGATATATTGAAATGAAACAAAAGCATAGTTTCGCGGAATGATTGCAGAATATATACTCTCGACCTAGAATATAACAACTGTAGAGAAAGAATTCGCAGAAACGGGCGGTAATCAGAATTTCCCGTTATGAACTCGCGCCCACAATTTATCAGAGCAATTACGAGTGCTTGTCAATCATTGATAGAGTGTCGGCTGGCTTTTTTGGGACATCCGGTGTGGATTTAAAAAGGCATTATGCATAATCACAAGCGGTTTATTCGTAGGTGCGTGCAACAAGTTACGCCTAGACGTATCTATATACGTTGCTCGCCCCCTCGGCTTCATCGACTAGCTGACGTCACTGGATGTGACGCATGCCCTAACGGCGTCACGGAAACGCGACAGGGGGTACATGACGCGCCAACAAACGTTTATTGGGAATTACCGCCTCTGCTTCGTCGACAACGACGTAAAAACTATTCTTTATCGTGTGTCTGAGTTTTTTTCGCTCTGGATAATTATCATTGCGCAATGGATTATATCTCTACTATACATGATTTGTCCTACTGCGATGTGAATAATCCGGCATGATAATTTGCACTCTCGCGCTTGACGTTCAAGACGAGTCTTCAATTTCACGCTACGCAATCATGTCTGTTGCAATGGGCATTTACATGGGGCTCATTTCGCATTGTGTCGTGATGGCGTGTGCCAACCAAATCAGCAGAGTCGCGCCCGAATTTTTCAATCAGCCGACAGAAATTTCTATATTTCAGAATGACATGTCCAACACTTCCAATCCTATCAAAAAGAGCCTACATACCTAGTTTAGAGTGGTGCAAAAAAATCGACTATTTTTGTTTTTCAAGTTTCATATAAAAAAAACATAATAGTTTTAATAAGGTTCTTTGAATTCTCCAAAAAAAAATCAGCCCGATACAATCATTTTTAGAGGTCATTCGAAAGAATTTTTTAATCTGCAAAAATAGTGAAAATGAGGTTGTTGAAAATTTTTTTTTATAACATATGATGTAAATAAATTGAACGAAATTTCAATTTGAAATATTAATTTAAAGAGGGCACCTATGTGAATTTTGAAAATTTTCAACTCTATTGATTTCGATGTTCCTATACGAGCGACCTTTTAATAATAATCATGAGACTTAATTTTTTTATGGCGAAGAATACCTAAAAAAAAATGAAAAAAATGGTGAAAAACCATAAAACACATCTCGTATTGTCGATGTCGATATAAATTCCGAATATTTAAAAACTTCTTTACCGACAAATCTCTCGAGCAACAATGGCGTCGTGTTATCAGTAAAATAATAGATAATTTTTTGGACATAACTCGGTCATTAGTTCAAGTGGACAATTAGTTTTCAATAAAAATTAACAAAGATAACGTTTCAATGTTGATAGTCACGAAAAGTATAGTGCGAAAAAAAAAAAAAAATTGTATATAATTACATTTCGACCGTTTTTTTTTTTAGAAAACTCTTAAAACGTGCTAAAATATATTTTTTAGATATACAAGATCCGAAAAACAAAAATAGTCCGTTTTTTTTGCGCCACATATACGCCATCATACAGTTATTATCAATAAAACGTGAACGATACTGATGCTTGTTGCAAAATGTCAGTTCTATGGGTAGAAAAATTTGAATTCGAGAAATTTAATGCCTGGAAATTATGAAATTCTGAATATTATAATAGGAGTAAGACAAAAAAAATTTCGTAATCATCAACTGCATATAATTACTAACAATTTTATCAGAATTTTTTTAATGAAAATACGAATTTATATAGGCAAAATAAAATTTTTTTTGTGACTATTTCCTATCAAATTAGTCGGGGGACAATTAAAAATTAGTTGGAAAAATATTTTAATGTTCTACAAGTTGATATTTTAGATATTTCAATCATTTCAACGACCATACATACATTTTACAATGGTGACTCTACATATAGAAAAGTTCCAAAAACGTGGTAGAAAATTTTGAATTTTTTGCTCATTTAATGGTGGATTACCCTGTACACCTAATTAAATAATAAATTTATTTCGGCTTTGGAATGTATATTTTTAGTGACGGCATTTCTCGACCCACATACTCACCAATGGCACGCGCCGGGGTCATTTCCGTTGGCCCGTGACAGAGAATTACTTTGTTCGTGCTCTCAACGATTTTCGGTGGCGAAACACCGCGACAATTACACTGTCCAAACCCACGACGCCATTTTGAATGTGTCATAGAGAACGTGTGTGTTTATCTAAGCAAAGGTTTTGTCGCGGCAATCGCCTACGCGCGAGGCGAAATTTGACGAGGAGAAAAAACGCGATGGTCGCGACAAAATGAGCGAGAAAGTTTCAGCAAGCATGCATGATGACAACGTGATATAGAAAAGCAGATAGCCTCGCGATTTAAACAAATAAAAATGGGAAAAAGTATGAGATGAAGGTAGAATCTTCTTGTTTGTCACAGTTCATTGGCTTGTCGCCTTGAGCCAATGCCCAATAGCCTTCCTCTTTGTCGCAGCAGCCACTCTCTTTTCTCCATTTCCATTTGCATGCGCTCATGTTGTTATATTTGAGCACAGGCGCAGGATTGTCGTCGACACAAACACACACACGACTCGTCATCTGTTATTATTATCCTTCAAGAACGAAAAATAATATAAAAATCCAAAGAAATACGTATAAACTGCGCGAGCGAGCTGTTTTGTACCTTTCAGAGTGCAGACTTTCACCCGGCATAGAACGTAAACACACAACGTCGCACGTGTCGTCGATTGCACTCAAATTTCAACGGTCAAACAATTTCCCAGAGTAGCTGCGGAAAATTTCGCGGCATATAAATACCCGTCAGACAAACTTTGCGGGGTCATTATCGTGGACACGGTCAACATGACGCTTCACCAATGCCAAAAGGGCGCATATAATATTAATATAATAACAATTTTATTTCAAGAAATATAATTCCCAATCATTAAACTTAAATAATATTTTTATTATCTCGCATATTTAGCGAGTTGTCACGTGAAAAAATCGTTGAAAATATACGTATACGCGACAAATGATTGTGGAAGAGTGTCTGAGTATCACCTATACTAGAAATACTCCTCCCAGCGAGAATTAATCGTGGATCGCGGAGTTATATTTAGACGGGTAAAGCCGAGAATACAGCGCGAGAAGAAGAAGATAAAGACTAGAAGAAAGACATGATTGGCCTGGCTGTGATGTTCACATTGGAACGGTTTCTTTATACCAGCGGGACCAACGACAATCTAAAAGGTTATTAATTCCAGTAGACGCTGAATAATCTATATCAGTGCAAGGAATACTAATGAATTCAAATGATTTTCCAGTCGTTGACATGGGCGATAGGGGGCGAGTTATGCCAGACGAGTCCGACAACACACAACTTTCTCCATCATCATGCTATACATTTTCCATAATCACGAATATAATGACGATGCTCAGTTGGGTGACAATGCGCTAATCACTTGACAATAGCTCTGAGAGAGTTGTGAATGGGGCATTGCGAAGAATGGCGTGGTCAAGAGGCGCTCAGAGTGCTGATAAATAGTTAGTTACCTATGAGATGTGTCACGCGACGATGCACCGAGCACTAGACACTGTGTGCACGTCGGTGTGCCGTGAGCTCGTGGCACGATTTAGAAATCCTTGGGTGAAAGTGTTGGCTATGGCTCTTGCTGCAAAAGAGCTATAAGCGTCTAGTGCAGAGCGTTACGCCTTTGCTTGAGCCTCCAAATGGCCGAATGAGCTGCCGTGTGGTCAACAGCCCCCACACGCAAGTCGACAAACAAGACGAGCGCGCAGAAAAGGCGAGCGCAAAGAGATTTTTGTGCATTCGACCCTGTCCCACATTTACAACGGCAGCACCCGCTAGCGGAACACACGACAGCCATCATCAGCAGCAATAATAAGCCACCACCAGATAGGTGCAGCGGTCGGATATTTTTTTTTCCTTTTCTTTGTTTGTTGGACGACGATGATATGCGCGGCAGTTCAGTTGAATCAACGCAATGCTCTTGCAGACGTGTGACAAACGAGATAATTGGCAGAGATTACGCGCGTGAGGACCAGGAGGAGCCACGTGACTGCACGGTGGCAACATCTGGACAGGCGCGATCCAAAAGGTATCGTCGACACACTGGCCTAGTGAGGGGCCAAGTCTATTGGGCGCTTTTCACTATACATAGTACAATCAACAGATGAGTGTGAGCGACAGAGCATCACACAGCGGCGACTTGATGACTTGGCTTGACTTACCTCGACAGTGTCCCCTTGAGCAGTGGATTTCTAGCGTCATAGTAACCTTCCGAGGGCATCGCTTCAAGTAATCCAAGCTGGCATGGGGCACTGGGCACTCGCACTACAGCACTGCATCACTGTCGCGCGATCTCTCTTTGGGCTCTCTCACTGTCTGACGTCCATCGTGCGCATTTGTGTACCACTTTTTCAGCCACTAACGCGCAATCACTGCCTGCTTATCGGCCGCGGCCACGGCAGCACTAATAATCCCATGGCCCACACACACACATTGCACTCTGCCCCAGTAGTGGCACACTCACAACTATGTATAGATGAGATGTTTTTAAATTGCACCGATGACCGACACAGCTGATCGGTGCTGTAAGATAAAAATAAGCTAAGTACGATATCACGGCACTTGGGCAGCGAGTTCGATCGCCATCAGCGACACAATATCGAGATTGAAATTCAAGCACTTGGCACTGTAAGCTACTGCCGACACCTCTCTCTCGCTCCGACTGACAGGCTCGCCACCAGTTGGGGGAACACGTGCGATCGTTGCCTTAAACATGGCGGCGGCCCGTGCTCCCCTTTCTCTCCACCGCGACCACCGCGACCAGTTTCCCCGTTCGGCAAAATCGGTAGCGAGAAAAATAACCGAAAGCAACCTCCAAGGGTATTTTCGTAACGCGCGCGAGAGAGCAATGACGCTGCACTTACGCGACGACGAACCCGTGTGTGCTGTTGCCATCATTGCTTTTTTAGGGGGGCATAAAAAAATCATAGTAATAATAATTGAGTGGCTGGAAAGTAAGAGGACTTGTGCAATCACGTATGCGTCAAGGCCGTGATAAGTATGCAGCAGCAGCTCAATGTTTTGGCGCGCGCGATATTTGAATACACCGCCATCTTGCGCGCCTTGAGCTGCGCAAGATGGCGGGCAGCGCCACAATCGGGCGCCGCAGCCAACTGTCGTGTGGAATGATCACAGCTGCTGGAAAATAATGGTACCGTAAGCTGTTCTACTTAAATTCAAGCAAACGCTCTAGAATTTGTGGCTTGGAATGCGCGTGATAAACCTACCTGTGAAGCTACAAATTATTATTGTCATTCTGCAAGAGAACCACGGTTATTTTAACGATAGACAGACCGGATTTATTGTTGAGAGAGAGAGGAGAGAGAAGTGTCGGTTTTCGCATTGTCACCACACACATATACCTATATGAGTCTATTTCTCTGCGAACTTTGGCTTGGACAATTACCGGATATTGGCCGCCACGGTCAGAGCTTTACGGCGTGCGCGGACGGCGAAATATTGTGTAAACTGTCAACAGCGAATATTCTCGTGTATTCTTGATATTCCACTTTAGTTGCTTTCCCCTTCCAACGGCTCACGTATGCGTACATTCTGCCGCCGTCAATGTCTCATGCTCCCTCCCCGCGCTACTGTTCCTCTCGTCAGCTCGTAATCCGCCGCCCCCTCCACCTTAATATGTACATAATCTTATTGTGATTTTCACTTGGCCTGCAGAAACAACCCACTTTGCTGCATTCTTTTGACTATCTTGAAAATTTATCAAAAGAAATTTCATTAATTTTTTTTACAATTGACAAAACAAAATTTTTAATTACCAAAGTCTATGTAAATTTTTTCAATTAACAAATTCAACATGTGTTGGCTTACAAATACAGTGATAATTTGTAACGAATGAACAGTTATAAATTTCATCTATAGATTCAAAAGAATTTCATCATTCTCAAGAAATATTTGAACTTTGATAATTAAAATTTCATTTAATAATATGTATTTATTTTAACATTTATCTCTTTGTTTTATTAAGAATTTAAAACACACAAAAATTTTATGTTAAGAATTTTTTTTTTTTTTTTTTTTTACGGATAATTCAGAGTAATACAGATAATGTTGAATTTGGAAATTAAGATTAAAAATTAAAGACGGATATTTCAATTTTACTCTTAACACCTTCAAATTTACCCGATAGAAAATTCCCCTTGTTTTTTTATTTAATAATAAAAGTAATTATCTATTGTGTCTAAATAAATGCCAGGGTAAATTAATAGATTAAAAAAAAAAAGATTGTTGTAGAAAAATAAAATCAAGATAATCGACGTGTTGTCTGTATAAGATTATAAATCAAACGTACAAAGGAAGGAGAATTAAGAGATAATTAATATTTATTGGAGCTTGTTTTCTCTTTAAAACACATTAGTCCAGTAATTAAAACAGTAGTATTATTATTAAAAAAATCATTATATGTTGTGATAAAACATAATATAACATCCGGTGTAGCGAAACTACAGCGGATTTCCATTCACACATTTATAATCATTGTTTAATTTCATTTTTTCTTGCATATCCATCATCGATTATCTCAATTTTACATTTTTCAAACATACATATACCTATATTCATATATGTATACTTCTATTAATATATATAATCATATATCTCGCCCTGTTCGCCTCGAATTCCCCGTGATCATCGTCATTATAATGTCTCTCTTATCTATATTATGTTCATTCAGAGAGTTTGTCGTCCTCCAGAGCCTGGCGCAGGTCATTTTCTCAACATCTTGTCCTGTCATGTCCTTAATTTCCATCTGTATCTTCATTGCCAGTTGTTATTACATAATAAAAATATTAATCAACCACTAGATCACGCAAATTGTCTAAAATCAAACAGCGTTTTTTTTTTAACCTTCTTTTTATTCTCTGGTTAAATAATCTTAACCAATGTGCCCCGTTATCATTTAGACAAACAAAAAAATTGCTTCAAATCAACCAGACTACTTTGAGGACAAGAAATCAATTATTTCTGAAAGTAAAAAAGTTGAAAAAAAATTTTTTTACTTTTATTTTTTAGGATCGACAATTTTTGTTCAAGTTTAAAAAGATTTTTTTAATTATATTCGATTCAAAAATTTTTCACACTACGGCCCAACGTTTTTATTTCAACTATAAAAACAAGAAAAAGCGATTGTCTGTCTATTTTTAATATTGGAAAAATCTTGAAAATCATACTAACTATGATATCCACAACCAGAAATTCGAAAAATTAGACATCTGAAGCCTCAACCTCAGTTACTCTCAAAGAACTTAACAATAATTGCGTTCATATGAATTATGAAAGAGAAAAGTGCTACAAAGAATTGTACAAATAGTGACCGCGTTATATTAATTCTAATTAAAATATAAATATATATATAATTTTTGAAGTAACCGAAAAAAAAAAATTAATAATCTCCCTCTCTTTCACCTATTGCTTGAAAATTTATGAAAATTACCCCTACAAAAAATTTTTCCTATTTCTTTCGTTCTTTTTTTTTTTTTATATTAACATAGTCCACCGAGTTTTCAACTCGTACTTTAATTTTACTTGTCGAAAGCTAGTTTTACAAAAAATACATTGTGTTTGACAGAGAAATACAAATCATTGTGATAATCATATAGAAAAAAAAAAATTGGCAAAAAAAAGAGATAATAATTTTAATAATATTAATAGTAATAAAGGGGCAACATAATGCGCTCTTTCAATAATCTTCTGCATTCATATCTTCGCGCAATAGAATAATTAATTCTTCAACAACTCTTGATACTCTTCAATCGAACTATCCCCGTTCAACGCCGTTGGGCCAACCGATCCGCGACTTAATGGCATACCTTGATCATTCTCCACTGAACCTGTTAGTTGAATATGAAATGATGTAGGATTAGTTGGGCAAAGAAAAAACGAAAAATTTGGAAAAAAAATCAAAAAGACAAAGAAAAAAATCACATCAATATCACATAATGAACATTGATGTATTCTTCTAAGGCACAATTTAAAATGCGTTGAGAATAGAACGTAAAAAACGGAAACACCACATTTTAAATCAATAACCAAAGAGTATTTTGTAAGTTTAAAAAAATTAAAAACTCGAAATAAAAATGGAAATAAAGGGAAAAATTATATAGGGCAGAAATTTAAAATAATTTTAAGGCTGACAATGACATTGAATTTCCCCGCCACACAATCCTAAACACCTTTGATAGCGCCCCAAAAAATTTCCATCACAGTCACACTGTCATTCTTGTTCGTCGACTGTTCGTCATACTCTCAACTTGATTTGGGGAACAACTTTAGGTATTGCAATAAATACGGTATAGCAAAAGCCCTTGAAATTTCGGCCCGGTTAGAACCTAGCTCTAATATAGACTGCTGACACGTCGTGTTCACCGTAACCTAGGCGCTTAGCGTGCTTGTAGACTTCATTAGCAGCGGCGGCGAGTGGAAGCGGTTGTTCCAGTTGGTCACTCATGCCCAGCGACAGTCGAAGGTCCTTCTGCATGTGCTTCAGCGGCAGCTGCGTGGGGAAGCCGCCCTCAATGATGGCTATAGAAAGAATTGCGGGGTGAGTAAAGATTTTTTTCAATCATCTAAATGACACTACTTACTTTTTCCCTTGTCAAGAATTGCCGGACACGCGAGAGAAGTGAGCTCCAACACCTCCAGGACATCTTTCTGCTGCAGACCAGCGCGATCAGCCAGTGCCATACTCTCTGCCAAACCGGCCAAAGTCACACCGGCAATAAGCTGCAGCACCAGGTTCATCTTGGAAGCATTTCCCACCTCACCGAGATAAAAACTATTTTTGCCCATAGCTTCAAAGCACGAGTGGCAGTCGTTAAACAGGGATTTTTCGCCTGCCGCCAAAATCACCAGAGTACCCTCCTGTGCGTGAATCTTGTTTCCCTGCACCTGTGCCTCCAAGTAACGTCCTCCCTTGGCGTTTATCGCCTCGGCAATGTCTTGCGACGTCTCTGCGTCGATCCCCGTCATTTCTACGTATCCTTTATCAAGTGCAATTTCCGAGAGAACTCCACAATTACCAAAAACCATCTGAAAATAATTTTTTTTTTTTAATATTACAGTGTGTTAAAATATGTTTTTTACCATTAAAATGCTATGAACTTACGTCTTTCGCAGCTTGGGGATCAGCTACGCAGGAAAATGTGATATCCGCTGCCAAAACGACGTCGGAGGGAGTCAAACCGTGCTCAGCACCAGCTTTAACAAAGTCCAAACACTGAAAAAAAAAAAAGAAATATTAATTTTTTGTTAAATTTCAAATAACCGCTATTTGCCGCGCGCTTGGATGCAGGCGCCGCCACGCGGTCGTCCATTGAAATACGAGAGATTGAAATTTTTGACACAAGATGGTGGCTCGGCGCCATTTGTCTCATTTGGCTTGTCACGTAATTCCACTGCGTCTGCCACATGGAGCTTTAGCCACATCATCATCTGTCGCCATTATGGCAATCGGTGATTTTTTTTTATACTTTATTAATTATTTATTAAATTAGGTAAACACATCAATTTTCGACCTTTGACTCTTAATGAACGCAATTTCTACCTTTAATCTTTTCAAGAATTTTGTTTTTTTAATTAATGTATATCGTAAACTAGATTTTATAATAATGAATACAATTATGATGAAATAACGGAGCAATTTCCGTTATAAAAAAAAATATTGAAATACGTCGTCAACGCCATTATACAATGTCAATAAAAATCCCCAGTCTCGCGCTCTGTGCAATTTGTTAAGTTGATTTGAGTGCTTTTACATCTGTTTACGATAAACACGATTATCGTCAAGTCAATTATTGAATTAAATGCGATCATGCGAAATGTGAATTGAGGACACAGGCGGCTATAAATAGTCAAGGGGAGGAAAAAAATGCATCTGCATTGTGGAGAAAGGTTTGAGCGTTGGAAAAGTCGTAAAAAAAAGGCCAATGATAGTCCGCCCCCGGGATAACCGTCGCCATTTTGCCCTCGGCGTAGCACACAACTTTACTCCTCTATAGGCGTGTGTCGGCGCTGTTGCCACGTCCGCCATCACTGCTACGGTTTCACAGAGTATAATGACTCGTTGTCGTCATCGTCGTCGAGTGCGTCGGCAGCAGTTCATGAATTGTTATACCATATGCTTACATATTCACCTCTAACCTATCTTACGGCGTCAAAAATTGTAACAGGCATTTCCACGCAAGTGGTGAAAAACAATGCACCAGCGTGAAATACAATGACACTAGATAAAAATTATACTCTATTTTTACTTAAATTGTAACTATACATCCATGTCTGGGAATTTTAGCTGCGACATTGTCGAAAATTGCTGTGATTTTTATGAGCAAAATATATGTACACACCCCCCACGGCACACGTAGAACTCGTGACCCGCGACCTTGGACTTCAAAGAACTTTTGCGAGGCTTCTTTCAACACCTTCCATCGCTCATTAATCTTTACAGAAATCCAAATACAAACAAAATATTAATCGTAAAAATTGACAACATTTGTTGAGAGACTTGGAAAATATCGACCTCGAGTTGACGTCACTTATCGCACAAAGGCGAGGTTAATGTTCTATAAATACCGGAAGCTAAGGTTTTATACAACAAAAGTTTTATCTGCTTATGAAAGCAGCCAACAGTTGTTTTGTAAGAGACAGTGAGGGAGGCAAAATATAGAGGTTATAACCTCAGAAATTAATTCATTCGCGTTTAAAATTGCGAATTAATAAAATTAATAAACATCCTGTGCGAAGAAAGTTGGACTTTGCTGATGGGTATTGAGGAGCAGAGAATTCGCCAGACAGTGCAAGCGTAGGACATGCCTCAATTTATCTTGGCGGCGTTGCCGGCTCCGCTATATTGATCGAGCCTGGGAACCCAAATGTGGCAACACCGCGACACCGAGTCCAGCTGATCCACCAACAGTTCTGCTTACTCGTTATATCCCCCTTCTCTCATATTGTGTGTAGATAGCACACGTATATTTGTAGCCGCCGGCTTTTTTATTCCACGCCGGAAGTCTTTCGATTTTAAAGCAGTACAAACCCTCATATCTCAAATTATAAAAGAAAAAAACCGGTAAAATTCACGATTTATTATTTTTTTTCTGAGTCTTGGCACAAGAACCCTGGCCATGAACCAAGCCTTGGGCTTTACACACGTGAACTCTAGCAAATATACTAACTTTTTTTATCCCCCGTTATCATAAAAAAAATATCCAGCCAGCTAAATTTACTCGCTTATCGCGGCAGTCCGGTTTTTTCCCGTCGATACGACACAATAAATATTATTCGACAAGAAAAATAAAAAAAAAGAAGCTTGAGCTGACAAATATTGATTGAATTGGACAGGTAACCTTGAGATTAAGGAGAGAGGGATTTCAACTGCATTGGCCCTTTGAATCGCAGACTGGAAATGGAAACGCGGTGGGTTGTCTTTGAAAAGTCGAGTGTGTGTGTGAGAGAGGGGTCCTGGGCCTACTCTGAAATGCGTTCAAGTCTGCAGGTCGATTCGCGTTGGCAACGTGGGGGCTGGCAGCCCGTGAAAGTGGCGTTGCCACGCGCGCATCAGCGAGGCTCCTACAGTGTTGCCAAGTTGTGGGCGAACGGCCACGAGGAGTCGTGAGCCGTGAGCCGTGAGCGAGCAGTCAATTTTTGTCTCGGGAACGTGTTGGGTGCAGCGGGCAAATTTGCCGGGATTTCATCGTGATGTGGCAGAGTGAGGAGCGCGAATGTGTTCAAAACGGACACTAGCCTTAGTCCGTGACTTCATAACCTCCAAATACACAAGAAAAAAATTAATATAAATTCATTAATTAATTAAACAAAGAAAAATCAGCCCGAGAGAGTGGTTTGAAAAATTTTGTTTTCTACCTCAATTCAAAAAACAAGGAGGAATATGTCCAAAGTTCAGCTGGAAATTCGTATTGATAGGTTATCCGAACGAGTTTGTGGATTTTTAGCAAACGGCTAGAGAGAGAGAGAGCAAGGTAAAACGACCTGAGAAGCACGCAAAGCCGTAAAAAAGCGTGAGAGAGGCAACAACTGACAAAGCAACGCCAACAGGAGTCTATTGCAGGACTCCGTCACGACGGGAAAAGTTGACAGGACATGGGAGGAAGCTTGCCAGCAAGGTCACGACAGAGAACCCGAGGTATCAGGAATGAATTGTCCAAGCGTGGAGCGATGTTCCTTGCTTGGAATCACGCTAGTGATTGTTTTGGGCACGAGTGTTGTATTGGCAGACTTGGGGCGATCTCTTGGGTCTGTCAACAACCCCAAAAGACTAAATTTAAAATCTACAAATATTTCCGTCCTCATAAACATATTGCAGGACACGCCAGAGTTGGAGGAGTTGGAGTTAGGTGACAGTCAGCTAAAAAATCTATCCAATCATATTCTAGCGCCGCTACATCATCTTTACCTGCTCAATCTCTCGGTAAACCTGTTCGAGAGTGTGCCAGAGAGTGTTCTGGGTGCCAAGAGCCTGCGAGTCCTTCTAATGGCTCACAATCGAATTCAAAGTATCCCTACCGAGGCATTCCAGAACTTGACAGTCCTGGAGCACCTCGATTTGACGGGTAATTTTATAAAATCACTGCAAGAATTCACATTTATGTCCAACAAACAGCTACTAAATCTCCAGCTATCGTCCAACGGGTTGGAAAAACTCCAGCCGAGCGTCTTCCACGGACTCAATCAGCTGGAGAGTCTGAATATATCCAACAACAAGATTCAAAAATTGTATCGAGGCGGACAATTTACGGCGCTGCATGCACTAAAGTACCTAAATCTCGCGGGAAATCCCATTGTCAACTTGACTCACACAACACTGCACGGATTAACAAATCTCCAGCATCTCGAACTCAGTCGAACCAACTTGTCAAAATTGCCAAGTGACCTGTGGTCACCGGTAAAACAATTGCGAGTTCTCACAATGACCCGAACAAACGTACAATCGCTGAACGAAGATGATTTACTGGGTCTAAATAACCTGGAAAATCTAACAATTACCGACAGCCCACTCGAGGCAATTCAGGCAAATGCTCTGAAGCCATTGGAGCGGCTACGTCGCCTTGATCTCAGCAACAATCGACTGCAACTTTTACCACCAAGTTTGGCATACTTGTCAACACTTCACGACTTGAATTTACAGGGCAATCAGCTCGTGTGCGACTGCCGAATATTCTCCTATTTGTATTGGGCCATGGGCCAAGAGTCTCCGCAAATGTTAGTCTGCGACAATAACGTGACCAAAACGGCGCTTCAAGCACTCGGGGACTTCAAGTGCAAGGCCCCAGTGATGAGCAACACCACACGACAACGACCGAACAACAATCTGCATCGGTTGAATAATCGGGTTCGCCTGGACTGTGAATTTAGTGGAAATCCTACGCCCTCGCTGACCTGGGTCACACCGTCACTCGAAGTCTTTCACTGGAATCCCGATCCATCTATTGTTCTCGATCCCTTCCAGAGCCACGCCACGCACCACAAGACTGACTCACCAAGCGTGGAATTGCACGAGCAACGACGTGTCTACGTGCTTGACAATGGTTCACTCGTCATTGAAAACCTCCTGCGCCAAGATGTTGGTGTCTACAAGTGCTTTGCCATCAATCCCGTTGGCAATGACACTACCTATATCCTCCTCAAAATGGATCCCATCACCTACAGCGAAATAAAGCTATTAAGCATTGCCGTAGGCTTTGTTTGTGCAACAATTTTTCTGCTGCTTACGCTGCTCGTGCAGCTACTGCTCTCAGTATTGCGGAGGTATGTTTTTGTTGTTGTTGTTGTTGTTATTGTTGTTGTGTTTTTTTTTCAGCTTGTCTGACGATTGGGCGCTTTGCAGATGCGGTTGCTGCAGTTGGTGCTACTGTTGCCGGCGTGGAACATCAGCGCGTGCCAAGCAGATCTATCAAATGCTGGACAACATTGAGCAGTACAAGAGCCAACAGCTCGAACGACTGCGCGAAAATTACACGCAGCAGGTGCACCGTATCAAGGACAATTGTGCGCAGCAGGTCGAGTGGATTCGCGACAGTTATGAGGGCCAGATGCGTCACATTCGTGATATTCGCGACTACGGAACGAGTCATCTCACCGCGCTACGCGATCAGTATTACGATCAGGTACATTAAACAATAATTATAATATAATTCAAGTAGAGTCAATCGAGGAAGGGTTTTTTTTACATCTGTCTAATGTGTAAACAATTTTTTTACCCGTTGAAAACAGGTCAAACGGGTTCGCGACTACTCGACAGGTCAGCTCAACTGGGTACGCGAGAACTACGTATTCCAGCGCAACAAAATCCGAAAATTTAGCTCGCATCAGGTGCTACGATTGCGCGAGAGCTACAAGTATCAGCAGCAAACACTCAACAAGGTATTGGAAAATTTGCCTAATGTGTATTTTGACAATTGTCGCAGTGGATCCTGCGGAAAGAGCGATTCTGTCTTTGATCCGAAGGATTTAGCTTCCATGTCGGATGTTGAAATCTATTATAAAGTAAAAACTGATGCTCTGGTAACGGATGGACCGAGTATGGAGGATTTAAACAGCGAGTACTACACGCCAACAGAGTTTTCCACGTCTAGCCCAAATACCCCGGGCTTTATTGACGGTATACACATTAATTATATTGAAACTGGACCCCCGCCACCACTGCAATCGTGCATGGAAGCGCCTGAGCTTGTTTCACCCCGACTTGGCGGACGATATCGGCCGCGAAGCAAAGAAATACTTGAAAACACCACTCACTGCAGCACAACTGTACTGAACGACAACTTGGCGGAGGAAATTGGTGTCGGGTGCAGCAAGAGTATGCCCGAATTGACGCTGGAGACGAGGCTCTAAGTGGCCTAATGTGATAAATAATTAGTAATCTCACTGTGATCGGGTTGCTCTCGGACTTTACGCGCTCGACGTGCCTTTTTCTTGTCGCTTCCGGTCACGGGGTGAAAGTTTTTGACATTGGTCTATACCTGACACACGTGCCCACAGTGATAACGGATTAAATTTGTGTGTTGACGCGAAGTGTAGGAGCAGTATAGAGAAAATTTATAAATTAGTGTTGATAGACGATGATTAAAAAAAAAGAGATAAAACACGTTAATTTCTGGACAAGTGATTTTTTGTGAAAAAAAAAAATATATATATATATATATTTAGGACGGTATAAATGTTCTACCGTTACATTTGTCAATCAGTGCGGAGATAACCTAATGATTTTATTTAAATATGTACATACGAGAAGACGGGAAAAAACGAGAGAGAGTGGATAATAATTCAAATAGTGACGATGGATGTCGATTGAGGTTAGTTGATCGATTAGACAGCGATAATGCTTGTCTATAAAATTATTCTGCTATGAAATATCTCCGCCAAATTGATAACAATATTTAAGTCCTCCAAGACAATTTTTTTGAATATTTATTTGATGAATTTTTTCGAGAGAATTATTCTATATTATATCATGTAAATGCCCGAGAGCACGCGAAAATTTCAAGTTTTACAAGATAGTATTTATCCTGTTGTATATAAAATAAAAACAAAAACAGAGAGAATCATTGAAATTATTTACATTGTCAGATAAGACATGTCTTCCGTTTTTTTTTTCCGTAATACTCATATTTATGCCAATTATACGTGTGTCAACTTGTTGAAAACGTCTTCCACGGACGGGCACCCATTTTTTTTTTCAATAAAAAAAAAATAAATAAAAAAATACATTTCTCCTGTTCTAAATATAGGGCTGTTTAATACGTAATGTTTAACATATCAGTATAGGCAAACGAGTAGTTTTAGCCGTTAAAGGAGATGAAAAATGAGGGATTTTTTTTTTTTTCGCGTTTAGATACTTCAACATACTGACGAGTTCTGGATGCCCCCCTCTTTTTCTCTCTTTCTCTTGATTAAATTTTCCTGACTCGAACAAAATTCCACACTTGTGGCAGACAGACACACGTCACCCCCACCTCACATAATAAGAAAGAAAATATTAAAGAGTCAATATAAGAATTTAATATTACAAAAAAAGCGATCGGGCAGCTAGAAGAATTTAGATTTCTATTTTTTTGGTCTAGTCTCTTCTATTTTGTGAGTGTTTAATACTTAAACATTATTTAATGCTTCAAACATTATTTTTTATAAGTGATTTTTTTACGAGAGGACAAAAAGACGGTAATTAAATTTTAGTTCACCCCAATTCGTTAAAAATTTGCAGGAAAAATGTAAAAAAAAAAAAAATCTCGCTCAGCGAGCGTCAAATATTCTACTAAAAAAACCTCTCGTCGTCACTGATAGTCAATTGTTGATAGTGTGTGGCTCAAATAAACCGTAAATGGAAGCTTGTAATTAAAAAAATAAAATAAAATAAAATAAAATAATGTACTTAAGTCTCAAGATTTCAATAAAGTTATATCTATTTTAACTGTCAAATAATTATCACAAAAAACTGATTTTTTTTTTTAAATTTAGATAATATAAAGTGCATTAAAAAAAAAAGATTTTTGAGAATCTGACGCGGGAACAGTGCGTTACGATTTTTTTTTTTTTTCAGTTGATAACGAGAGATACGATTTCAAATCGGACAACGTTAATACTGATAGAGATCGAGCAGATTAAACGTTATGAGGGTGACGCAGTCAAAATAATGGTTGAATGTTACATAAGTGGTCTGTAAGTGTGGCGCCTCTATTCACTTTGATTGTCGTTGAAAGTGCGAGATTTTAAGCGCGAAATGTCTGCAATGATCGCCATTGTCTCCACAATATGGCGTCGCGAAAGTCAAGTTTTTAAATAGCTACAATAACAGTGAATATCTAAGAAAAAAATGCCAAGAAACGCTTTAGTCGACACTCTGTCTAATCCAAAAGCAAATATACATAAATTCGACCTAGTGAAAAAAACATCCCCCAGCGCCTGTCCATTTTTTATAACTAATTTTAAATTAAATATTTAATTTTGGCTACATACCTTCTCCTGAGTTCTGTTCCAGACAATCACGCTGTGTCCACTGTTGATAAGGTTCTTTACAATACCACTGCCCATGATACCAAGTCCCAAAAAGCCGAATTTCAGAGTTGACGGCAAAATATGCTTGTCCTTGAGTGTTTGCGACAGTGTCTCAACGTCGAGAGGTGGTGTGACCTATTGATGAACGAAAATGAAGAAAAATCAACCATTAAAACATCAATAAAAATTAATTTTACATACTAGTGAGTATGAATTTCAGTAAAACAAACAATGACACTGGCTTATTCGTCAAAAAATAACATTATCTCCGTCATTTTGATAATTTAAGTAATTTAGGTATTTGTTTCAGCTCGTAAAAAGGACCAATACTAGTAGAAAAAATGGTCAAAGGCTGGAAATTAATAAAACTTGGTAGTTTTCGATTAAAAATGATACTTCATTTGTAATGTACAGATCCGCGGCGGGCTGACGCATGCGCAGTAAAAGCCACGAGATTCACTACCACACACGGGGAGCAGCGGCATTTGTCGATGGTCATATCACTCAACAGAAAAGTGCCCACACATGCTCGCAACCAAGCCCAGAAATTTGAAATATCTCTTCGAATCACGCGGACTAATCATCGCAAATTTTTGCCCAAGGCAGGGAGACAAAGTTAAACTTCTATTCTAAGTCTTTTTTATAGATAAATCATTGTCTGATCCAAAAATCACTCTTCAGACAGTATTGACCAAGGGATAAGTGACTATAATGCCCTAAAAAAACCCACGAGGGCTGGAAATTTCTCGCGCAATTAGTTAGAATGTGAATTGTAAGGTTATGTTGAGCTACGGGAATAAACATCTGACTTACCGGTCTCGCGATGTTGGCGGGCCTGTTGAGAAGCGTAGAGCCAGATTTCCTTGCCGGAGACGGCGAGTGGTTCAACGCCGGGCTGACGCTGCCAACTCGATTGCTGGCAGTGGACTCACGGCGAACCTTTTTTGTAGGACGTCGCTCGATGCTCGTGTCGACTCTCTTCGCCTTTGGAGTTGTTTCCTGCGCGAGATTGTCCGTCAAATCGTGTCAGAGATGGAGAAGCCTTCTGCATATTAATGATCATGCTTAAAATCTTTACTTACCTTTCGCGGCTTGATCTTTGGAGTTGTTTTTTCCGGAACAATGGGCGAGCTTTCCTCTTTCAGCCGATCAAACAGTGTATCTGGGTCTGAACCCTCCTCGAAGAATTGCTGCGATCAAAACGAGAGGGTTATCATATCGAGTTGGGTGATACTTGGGGGATTTTTTTTTCTACTTACTTCACCCTTGGCAATATAGTCCTCGATAGCTTCTACAGCTGCCTTAAGCTGAGTCGACTTGTTGGATTTTACCAGGGTTTCCTTAAACTCACGATACGGCTTGATCTTCGAATCCTCAATCCAAGCACTAAAAAAAAAAATTTTTTTTTTGTCAGTAAAAAAATATTTAGAACTTCTGGAGGGCACCATTAATGTAAATAAAATTAAACTCACTAGTTGTTCGTCCCAAAAAAGAATATACATTGCTCTGGACTCTTTTTTGCAGATTTCATCAGTTTTTTCGGTGGATTAGAAACCTGAGGAAATAATAAAAACATCATAATTTACCAGGAATAATATTAATTAGATAATAATAATAATAATAGTAATGTGGGGAAATTCTTGAGAAAATGGGTGTTTATTTTTTTTTTTATCAGCCCCCCTGCCCCTGCGGGTGAGTTTTTAGGTTATATTTTTGAGTATGAGTGCGCACGACTTGGGTTTCGAATAACGGGTGTGGCGGGAGAAATGAACAAAGCGGGAAAACCATTTAAAGAGAATTATTTATCTGAGAAAAAAAATATTTTAATGACTGTAGGAATTTATATATAATTTCTTATGCATTCCCGCCAAAATGGAGATGGACTCGGTTGGATGCATGGCGCGCACGACACGTAAACGCAGGGTAACCGTTAGCAAGATTCTCAACTTACCCGACCGGGCCATGGCGGAAATCCCTTCATTTTAGCCCTAGAAATAAAAAAATATCCACAATCAATTATTAAAACTTGAGTTTAACACACTTGGAATGTAAATAACACTGGCACAATCGATACAAACCATACAAGGTCTCCCAATTTATATAGTTCAGCCATCCTGTCAGCAAAATAACCTTCCTGAACGCACGTCAAGCGACTGACTGACGAACTGCGGAGCGTCGTTTGTGTTGCGGCGTGATCCAAAGCTGATGCCCCCGCTCCAACCTACTACGCAATCAAAATGGCCGCCCATTAATTTAAACCCAACTACGAATAATTCTAACCACAAATAATTTACTTAATCTAGTGAAATTTTACATGTCGCATTAATATTTAAGCATTTTCAAAAGAAAATTTATTATTAAATAATTATAATTAACAGAAGAAAAATTAGTCATTGATAAAGTACATGCACTTCCGCTGGTGCTCAGTCCTCCGTCGCTATAGCAATATGGCGCCATGATAAAGATGCGAATATATTTTTTTGTTTGAAAAATAAACAAGTTTACTATTATTATTACGATTAAGTATGAATTTTTCTCATAAAACTAACAACTCAACATTTTAAATTTGTTCATATCAGTAATTTTTATGTCAGTTTTATTAAAAGATATCCAAACTAATAAATCGCGCCGATAAAGTAGATAATTCACGGTAACACTTTTTCCAAAATGGCGTCTACACACACACACATGTACGTACGTACGTTCGATAATACCGTGGCGCGAGAAGTGGCGATAATCTCACGATCAAGACACTTTTATGCACGCCAGCTGTCAGCCATCGATATTGTAAGGAAAAATTCAGTTATATCGGGGAGTGAACATAATAAATTTATCAGTTTTATTTCGTTGCATAGATTCACAAGTGCAGTCGATACCTGTGAAAGTGCGTTAGATTGAGCAACACATGAAAATGGTATGTTACAGTTGATATAATTCTAATACTCGTGATCCAAATTTTCCCAGGTTCATGAAAAATAAATTGTCAAGTGTTCCTTTCACTCAAGACTAACTAAATCAACATTGTGTCAACTCATGACACTAGGAAAATACAACGCCGCCATTATCGTTCAGATAAACAATCAAGTTGCAAAACAGAACCATGTCACGTAGTGTGTTTTCAATTTGTACATTGGACAATAAAATTTTTCTCCGGCAGTCACAACCGAGCGATGCTGCTCCAAGTGGCACATCAAGTAGAGAGGTGCCTGTGCTGACAGTTGAGCTGCCCATGGAGGTGGCGGGATACTCTGGTGCACCAATAACCACCAGGTTGACAAGATCCACAATGGTAAGACTGCAAATTCTCAAAATTTTCGCACGAGTTTCACAATCACTATTTTGCAGGCAGAGGACGATTTGCCGCCACCGAAAGCCGACTTTTCGGCTCCTCCGCCGTACGAACTCGCCACCAAGTTGCCCAGCTATGAGGAAGTGCAGCGGGAGAAGACTTTGCAGGGGGAAACGATACCTCAGCCACAAATTCATCTTGTACTCTCGTGAATTTCTCTTGGCCAAATTGAAGCGACGTTTGAACTTTGGTATTTTTACAGGCGGGCATGCCGACACCACAGCCGCTTACAATTTTGGCAATCGATCCTACGGCCACTGATGGTGATCCTGAGAGCGGCCTCCTCGGCACTGATTTCACCTTCTTCACAACCTTTCTCCGTAAGTCGGGCGTTTTTTTCGGCATTTAACGGTCGAAACTGAGAAGTTAATGTTTTCCAGTGGCCTTTTTCTTCAACTGGATCGGATTCCTCTTCTCAATGTGCTTCTGTCACACGATTGCTGCACGATACGGTGCCCTTGCTGGCTTTGGGCTGTCGTTGACCAAGTGGACCCTCATTGTCAAACATTCCACAGACTTGGCATCGCGTGCTAATTCATGGCTGTGGTGGCTCATCATGGCGCTTGGTGAGACACAGTTTTTTTTCTTCTCCACATTCAGTTTGATAATTTTCTTTTATGTATTTTTAGGTATTCTTATTTGTATACGTGCAATCACACAGTACTTGAACATCAAACGCGGGTGGAAACTGCTGTCTGGTAGTGCTCAGGAGCGTCTGCTCTTTTTTTATTGAGACTAATTAAATTCTACAGCCCACTGACACGCTAGTGCATTTATCGGAGTTATATAACTTGCACGGTATATTAATAAGGGAATCACCCCAATGATATTACTTTATATAGATTATATATATATGCATATACACCATAATTAGTCGTTGGGAGATGAGAAAAAACGATTTTGAGCCACAGCTTTATTCATTAAACGGTAAATTATCGCGATTGAAGAGTCCAAAGATTTACAGATCAATCTAGAATCGGGGGTAAAATTCAATTTTAATGTTTTATTCGCTTTAAACAATGTTAGATATCTTACTCAGAATGTAGTTGTCGATTATAAGCCTCACTTTGGCTCATAAAGTCAGTTTTTTTGGCCATTGTGATGATATTTTTGTGGTGAATATATAAATAAATATATTCACGAACTTTTGATAATCAAAAGTGTAATATATATTAGCAGAAAATTTACTTTATAAAAAAAGAAAAATTCTAGAGACAAATTTTAATCTAATGGCAACGACATAATTATTTTGTCAAACGAACAATCGTATACAGTTGAACAATTAAATGAATAAATAAACAAAAGAGAATGAATGTAAAATAAATTGTGAGCATTTCGGGATTATTATCTTGATCAGCTCTCCAGGTTAGATAATTTTTATTATTTCCAATTTATATTATTGTACATGAATTGTATGTGTTAGAACAAAAAAATGTCAAGCTAAAACTGTATTACAATCTTTAAAAATTCTTAGTAATTATCAATAAAATGTGTATCCTACACAGAAATAAATCTTTTAATTATTTTCTTTAATATTGTTATTGAACGTTGTGCGGAATCGTTTGAATATATCGCGTTTTGCCGCCATTTTAATCCGTTCGCAATGGGGGGTATAAAAAGGCTGTAAAGTCCGTTTTGCGCACATATCGCACATATGACCTGTCGTAAATAAAAAAAAAAATAAAATAATACTCGCGTATGTAGCGTGTGTGATTCATGGTGCAGTTATGTATTATACGCGATATATTATACTTCAAAACATGAATCAAATAAAAATTTTTTCGTTTTTTATGCGCTATGACAAAAAATTGTCACAAAGCAATTGAATTTTCACAGTAATGTTGGATTTTTCAGAATAATTACGTACTGTTTTGACCATCAAGACTATTTTTATTTCCGGGTGTTATATTCTAATTCTTGAATCTCCGTTACTACTCGAACTACAAATATAATTAGTTCATTTGCAAGTGTAATATACGACTAGTGCAAAATCTCATCGTCATAGCTATTTGTGTAAAATTATTTATTCCCACATAAAAATCGAAATATTTTAGTTTGTGTGTTTATGTTTTTTTTTTTTTTTTACGGTGCCAATCAAGCAATCTTTGATTATTTTCTCTACTGAGTGATCGACGATATAAACAATAATGGCTGGCGAGCAATTTTCACTAGTTTGGAACAGTTTTCCAGCGAATTTGTCTTCGGGTTTGTATTCTCTACTAACTGACGAGCAACTCGTCGATGTAACACTGGCAGCTGAAGGTAAAATCCTTCGTGCCCACAAGCTAATTCTCTCCGTGTGTAGCACATACTTCCGAGACTTGTTTAAGGTAGGTATAAAAGCAAGAAATAAAATAGAATGTCAATTGAAATTCTTGTTATTTTACAGGCCAACACATGTAAGCATCCGATTGTCATCCTGAAGGACGTGAATTATCGGGATTTATCTGCCATGCTGCATTTCATGTATCAAGGCGAAGTAAACATCAAGCAGGAGGATATTGCGAGTTTTTTAAAAGTCGCAGAAACTCTGCAAATCAAGGGTTTAACAAAAGATAAAGCAGACGTGCGTTTCTTATAGACTCTGGAACTGTGTCACAATTTGCGACCTTTAATGGACGTTATAGTGACGGATTTTTTTACAGAATTTCTCTAAAATCGAGGAAACATGTACGCCAGACGCTGTAAAATCTGAAGTACCCACAGAGATGGATTTTGCGGTTGACAGTGCCAGTGAATTGACAGCCGTCTCTGAATTTCCACACAGTCCACTTCCCGATGATCGTCACGAAGTGGAAAAAAATCTCTCGTCTTCCAGCTCTGTTACTTTTCGCAGCGATAAAACCTTCAAATTGAATCCAGGCCCTGCTCAATCATTTTCCGAAGATTACGACGATTCCGAACAAATAGAAACGCCAGAACCGCTAGATTTTACACCAACTCCACGGCAGCGTCGCAGGAGTGGCGATAAATTTGCAGTAGACTACAGATTTGGTGATGGCTCGTCAACATCGGCAGCTAAAACAGAGTCCGAACTATCTCCGGGAGCAACTGCAGCACGAGAAGTGCCATCAGAATACCCCGAAGGTCCAGGTAAATCAAAATCAGATACTTTTTCATCGCATATATAAAAATTTAACCGTTATCTGGATTTTAGATCCACTTCCGAGTAGTTTTTCCAATGACTTTGCTCAGTACGAGTCGTCGGGTCAGACGAAGACGATGAAGGGCCGCAGGACGGTAAAAGGCATCGCACACAGCGCTTTACCCCTGGAGACAACGCTGCGCGTAGTCTCCGAGCTCGGACCCACGCTGCGCGTTGAGCGAGGTAAAATAGTCCGGATGTACTCGTGTCCCTGGTGCTTAAGACATTTCACAAGAAAAGAAAATCTAAAGCTGCACGTTCGGTACATTCATGGACCCCTGGAGAGTCTGACATGCAAGCAGTGCGGCAATAAATACAAAAATAGCAACAGTCTTCGCGTTCATTCGTATCTCTATCACAACACAAAGAGGAACAAGTTGGCAAAAGTGCCGCTGGTGACGAGTAATGGTTAGTGATAAGATTAATTTATAATTAAGTGAGTACATATTTGTTGTATTTAGATTTTATTATATATATAGTTGAGCAGTACTGTAAATGTTATCAGATAATCATTAGTAAACTGTACTATTTTTGATGTCCTTTTACGTACTACTCCTGAATATCATGAGTCCTCAGATATTTCCCTTTGCTTGCCGACAGGCTGGTGAGTAAAACGGAAGCGATAAGACATTGAGGAAGTGTGTGTTTAGTTGAAAAAGAGAGACAATCGTTTTTAAATTAAATTTACACAAGCGTTTTACCTCGTTGAAGCTTTGTTGACTAGGAGTTTATAACAGCTATTTTTGTTGTTTTATATAAAACTTTTAAACTATGTCATCTACGTTGTTTCAATTCATTCGAATAAATGAATTTCCCATCATTTTTCAATCACTCAAAACTCCTGTCACCGTTGATATCATTGAAGTTATTATTTTTTTTGTATTTACACTTATTGCCGTCACGTATATGTTGATAATACCTGGCTACAGTAAAAAGCGAGTAAGTGTGCTTCTTATTAATTGTTAAAAATTTATATCTTGTTTTTTTTTTTTTGTATTGAAATATAAAATTAATTACAGTGCCTGTATATAATTGTTAAAGTGGCCGCGAGTGTTTTAATTGGTTGTTCGCTTATGGGTGAGAGAAAATACTGATTAATATGTGTTTATAATTTGAAATTAATATTTATTTCTATTTATAGTTGGTAATTTTGGTCAAGAATGGGAGATTGGTGAGATAGAATCTGTATCAACTCCATATCGAGCTGGAGAAAAAAATGAAATAACAGCTCAAATTGCTATTAAAATTGGTTTACGTTCAGTTAATATAACATTGAAGCGACAACAGGAGAGTGATGACTCTTTAAAAGGCGAAATTATCAACTACAATGAGCGTTTTGAGTGGACTTGGGATCAGGGCAGGTTTGGATTTGGTCCTAATGGTATGAAAATTAATTATATCTTGCTTGTTTTACTTGATTTTTATAGGAATTAATTGTTGACCGTAGCTGGACGCTTACACGTGAGCTTTAGAGAAGCTCAGCGAAGAGGTCTACCGCTGCCAATTATTTGGATTGTCGATTATTTTATTATTGATGGCGAGGGCGTACGGTTTGGTAGATTTTATCGAACTGCCGGATGGTACAGTCACATTTTATTGTGGGCAGCATTACCTGCCTGGATACTTGCCAATATATTTCTTCAATCAGTTGGAAGATATGCCGCATATTTTACAGGCTTAATTGGAATTCTTGAACTTTCAAGCTGTATTATTTGGATTAGTGTACGTAATCCTACTCCATTAGTTATTCCACTTGGTGATAAAGTATTAAAAACATCTTATGGCTCAACTTTTTGGCTCACATGCTCAGCAGGTAACTAAAAAAAAAAGAAAAAATATAAATAATAATCTATGTACTGTGGTTTTTTGTTTGCAGGAATTTTTTGTCTTATTATCGCAATTATTTTAATTGTATTGGATCTGAGGCATCCGAACAGTCTGTCGAAATTTCTCGGTGTTGATCTACTCGATCAGTACGACGAGTGTGTTATAAGTACGTCGATTTGAAATAAAAAATTTCTTGTGCTTACACAATTTTTTTTTGATTTTTCACAGGAGCAAAGGATTTAAACTCGATGCGCCATGTCAGAAAAAATGAAGAGGATTCAATAGAACTGGGAAAAATGAATGAATGTGATGTAAATGATGACTCAGGCGTGGTACTTCTGAAACGTCGGTCAACTGTGAAAATTGCGCAGAAAAATCGAATCCGCGTATCGTCAGTGCCAATTAAACTCTACAGCTACGAAGATCCCCACTACGAAAATCATCCATCAACAAGGTCAGTTAGATTGGCTAGTTATTCTAATAACAGTAATAATTATTAGTTATTTCCACAGTTTACCTATTGCAACTGATACACTGAGAAAACTTCCTCTAATACCGCCAAAACGAAAAAATACTTGATCTCAGAAATGATATTTATTCTTCCCCATGACACACACTCAATACACTCGACGACGTAAAGAGATATTAATTGTGAGTTTAAATATATATTTATAAATTGAGATAAGAAATTTTTTAGTTTTCTGACTCGGTTTTTTCCTTGCTGTCACTGTTATCAGATCCAACACGGGATGATTTTTCCTCAGACCTATCCTTAGACTCTTTATCACTCTTTTTCTCCTTGGATTTTTTTTCACTCTTCTCCCGCCTCTCGTCGTCCTTTCTCCCATTATCCGACTTGTCCTTGCTGCGTCTATCCTTGTCCCGAGACTTGTCCGAGTGTTTGGACTTGGATTTAGTCCGGGATTTCGACCTGGATCGCCGGCTCTTTGACTTGGATCGTTTTCTGTCGCGAGAGCGTGAACGGCTAGGTCGCCGGGACGACGACTTCTTCTTGCGGTCCTTGGAGCGCGAGCGCGAACGACGAGAGCGCGAGCGGTGAGATCGAGACCGCGAGCGATGTCGACCTCGGGACGTACTGCGTCGCCGAGAGGGTGATTTTCGCTTGCGTTCCTTGGAACGCGAGCGTTTAGAGCGAGAATGCGATCGCCTGCGGTGGCGAGAGCGTGATCTACGGTGTCGCGAACGCGAGCGCTTACGTGAACGCGAGCGTCGGCTTCGTCCGCGAGAACGCGAGCGAGATTTGCGCCCACGAGAGCCACTGCGACTGCGTTTATCCTTGGACAATATCCCAATCATTGGATCAATGGTAGCAGAGATGAGACTTTGAGCCTCCTTCACTCTTGTCATCGCCTCCTCGATTTCCTTCTGCGCCGCCTCGTTGCTCTTGGCCTCAGGCTTGGCAATGGATTGCGTCGAGTGGAAGAGCTTAATCGGCTTGTTCGCCAGCATTTTCCCATTCAGCATGAGTGCCGTGACGACTTGAGACTGCTCTGTGAGCTCGAGCAGAGCATAGTGATCAGTGTCGGAGTCGCGTGTGCACAAACGGAGGTACTTAACCTCCACGTTATTGTTCACAAAAAATTCCAGCAGCTGATCCTGCGACACAGAGTGCTCGAGATTGGCTACGACGAGGGTCCGTCGAATTTCCTCAATCCTGCGACTGTCCAAGTGGCCTGGAAGGTGAGGATACGGCGGTAAACCGTGAGACTCGAGTTTTGGATCCATCGTGGATATCACGTGATTCGGCGGGATGCCCTCGATGGCATTGACGACGTTTGGCGGTAGTTTTGGCTCGCATGGGTACAGACCTACGGCAAAATAACGGTTAGAAAGGTGGTTTTATAGGTTAGAACATTGGTTGTACGTTTGAAACTTACCTGGGACCACAGTGCCGTTGTTGGTGAGCTCCAGGGCTCTCTGTTCGTCTGGAATATCGCCATTCTGGTAGGGAATGACAATAAGGGCTCGGTCAATGAAAACAGTGTTAGTCATGTGTTGAGCTACCGCCACACTACCCTGGTCGTGAAATTTGATGTAGCAAATTCTGGATTGCACTGGCACAGCTACGTCTCTGATTGTGGGATACAGTCTGATGTCTTCTATCTTGCCCAAGTAGCCAAAAAGCGTCTGCATCTGGTCCTTTGTCGCTTGTGGCGCGATATTTGTCACTTGGACGACCTTGGTCGACCCGACCGCCATGGCTAAGGGTAACTGTTCTGTGAATGTTTTTCAATTAAAATTTACACAACCGAGTGTGTATTGTCAGTATCATGATGAAAATTGTATAAACACCGCATCAGGCACTACCGTATTTTGTAGTTTTTACGTACACTTAAAGTTTTATCGTGAAAGAACTATATACTGCAGGCTACATGATACATATACACAATTGCCGGACAAAAGTATGTACAGACGCCTTATATTCTGCACTCAGCCCACTCAGGGTCAGGGAGGTAGTGTGAGTTTTAGACGCCCGAGGTCGCCGTTGTTCAGATTTGGCGATTTTCATTCCCACACCCGGGCTTCCGCTATATTTTAGAGTGTCGGTAAAGTAGCGTGGGTTATTCATGAAAACAGCCGGGAGAGACTTTTTTTTGTGTCTGTATGTGCGTGTGTGTATAAATTCGCCGGTTATTTCGCTGCACACGGAAGTGACTGAAGAAAATGCGGTATATTTTTTTACGTAGAATATTTAAACAACAACTTTACATACAGTTTATTAAAAAGTGTGTTAAAAAGTGATCTAAAGACATATATGCTGACTCTCAAAACTTCCCCAAATTGGGAAATGTACACGGCTAATGTGTACAAAATTTGAAAAGGGGTGAGTATATTTGTTGCATCTCATGTGAACGATTTTCATTGATTTACATGTTTTTTATTTATCGAGATAAGGATATATCTTTCAATCGAGTTCCTATATAGGTTATGTAAATAGTGATATAGGTGATGAAATGATCCAAAATAAGTGACTATAACAATTTTTTTTCATTCTATGTTAAAATTATATTGAAAACTCGAAAAGATAAAATTTTTATTGCATCGATCAATGACAATTTTTCGCATACCACCATCACTAAAATGAGTTATTTATTTATAATATTATTAATAATCATGAATTTAAGATAATTTCGGACAAACTGGATTTTCCAAGGTGTTCGGTGGGCATTGAAAATCCTTGCGAAATTCACTCGACTCCAGTAGATGCACAAGCATTGAAAGATACGACTTCCAATGGTTTACGCGTTTTTTTTTAGCACAAGTTGAGTGCACTGTATTAATCCAAAACATCTGTTGAGGGCTGTAATTCAATTGTGGCAACGATACCTCAATTGTCTTAGTTTTGCTTAGCCAATTTTGGTACGCCGAGTAGGCAATTTTCATTCCCATGCTCTTGTAGTACTCTGTTTTCATAGAAATATATCCAAAAAGATGTGGTTTGTGTTTAAAAAGTGCTTTTGCCACTTGATATCTTTGACACTTAAATTTTTCTTCCATTGGTGCGAAAAATTCGTCCATTTTATCGATTACATTTGACGATATTAAACCAAGACTTGTGGCAATATATTGGCCCACACCGGCATAGTTTAAATAATTTGGCTGGTCAAAGTGGAAGAAGCTACCGTGTAAGTATGCAGCTGGTATACCTATAAAATAGAGGACATCATGTTACACACAATTGTTTAATTATTTATTAGATTGATCGAGTTGAACTTACGGATGTGATCTTGTAATCCTGCATAACTCAAAGTCTGCAATGGAGTTGAATAATTTGACCATGTTGCATAAAGGTCTAAATTTCGCAACTGCTTAAACGAACGTAACGTGTAGAGCTGCAAGTTCCAATATCCCTGGATGAAGTTATCTTTCGGAATTACCAAGCCATCGTAGTATTTTCTGATTTGGTCGTCGTTGAAAAACTCATCTGGGAATCCAAACGCAACTTTGGTATTTTTAACAGTCTCCAGCATCTTTGGAATTGTTGCATTGTCCAGTTTGTCAATCTGAGTATAAAAATAGTGGTTTTATTGCGAATTAGTTACAGGAGAATCGAGTTACTCACCTTCTCCAATTGGATTTTCGTTTGGGCCTTAATTTCAGCAATCAACTCAGCTGCTTTGCTCTTGGCATCGGCGGCAAAGTATTTTCTCACGTAGAGAACTTCTCGAGCGAGGATCAATTTATTTCCAACAAAATTGTAGCACTCGTTTTCTCGTAGATGATTGTCGTCATAGAGATAGGGTTTTATACCGAGAATATCGGAGTTAGAGGAGGGGGTTTTATCCGCAATAAAACGCAATAGTGCATAGTTAGCTAATGTACGTTTTGATGAATTGTTTATCAAAGTTGTTAGTTCAGGTATGAAATTTGAGAAAATATGGATCGTGATATTGTCACGGATAGAAATTGGTGATGAGGTAAATGCGGATAAATAATCGAGGAATGGAATTTGTGGGTATCTAACTAGTAATTAAAGTGCTCAGTGATATTTTTTCATTTTGAGCAATTGTAGATAACATGTTACCGGCACCAAAACGTCGATACAACTGAAAAATATTAATAAAAAAAAACGGATTTTTAAATTTCTAGGTTAGGATGGCCCAAAAAAACCGTCTATTTTTTGTTTTTTGGGTCTCGTATAAAAATAAAAAACATAGTTTATCATATTCTAAGAATCCTCTGATTAATTGGCACGATACAAGCGTTTTTAGAGACGTTATTCACGAATTTTAAAAATCTCAAAAAAAGGTCAAAATGTGATTGTAGAAATTTTTTTTTCGACTGTCTTTTGTTACAGCAAATTTTTTTACATGTAATATAAATAAGTACTACAAAGTTTCAGTTTAAAAAATTAATTGTAGACGTCGCCTATGAATTTAAAAAGTTTTCAACTACATTGATTTCGTTTTCGAACGACCTTTTTATAATAATACCTCACAAAATAGAGCAAATGAACACATGCAACGTTTTAATGTTGATAATCACAAAAATTGGTGCAAAAAAAGAAGAAAACATGGTTTACAATCACTTTTTGGCCATTTTTGCAGATTCCAAACTTCGTAAGTGACCTCTAAAAATGCTTGTATCGGTCTGAATTTTTTAGACAACTCTAAACTATGATTTCTCAATACGAGACATGAAAAACACAAATATTCGGTGTTTTTTGGGTCACCATACTTTGGGTGAATATTTTTAATTTTAAATAATTTTGAATTACCTTATGAATTTTCCTGTCGAAAGCAATCACGTCCTGATATCCATCCGAAATATTAACGACGACATTTCCACCTATTCTTGAAATGATAGTGTTCACGTGTTCAAAATAATTAACTACGCTTGAATCCTTCGTTCCATTGCTTAATTTCTCATATTTAAAGATGCTTAGGATCGGTCTTATCTGAAACAATTCAATTCGGTGTTTTTTTTTTGTTTTTTAAAGAAGCTATATCAGGATAACTCACTCGACAGGCCTTGTTGTAACAATCAGAAGTAAAAAAATAATTAGAATGGACAGCACTCAGTTTGATAATCAGATCAGTCCAGTTAAACTTATTCTCGTGCCAATTGTTGCCTTCCAGTATCGGCCAGCCCCCGAGTTCTCCGAGAATCTCCTTGAGAGTGCGCAGATCATTGGCCTTGGCAGGATTCGCTAAATATACAAAAAGTAATCAGTTTCACGAATGCACATCTATTGGGATTTTCTGTGACTTACTTGGTTGCATGCAAGCCTGATAAAGATTCCTGACGTTTTTCAACGGTTGAATCTCATCTGCAGGACCTGCCTCGGCTAGGAGAGATCTTTCATGTTTTTAGACGCTTGCGCCCTGTAATATTCTTTTCTAGGATGCGTTTCTTGTCGTCCTGATGCCATGTAGTTGCCGCAAACAAACTCGACAAAATTATCACACGGTTTCGCAGTTAGATTCATGTCCATTAAAATTTCCGCACCTTTAATTCATTAATAATACGTTGATTTAGCTATACTGATGCGTCTAGGAGAGACAATGGGAAATTAACTCACTCATAACATTGGGGTTAAATTCTTTGGAATTACTGTGGACGAATTTTCGAATGTCTTCGAATTTCTGTCCTGATGGACTGACTTGAGAATCACTATTTGTAGCATTATGAGTCTCTAGTTTTCCAGTTCTTCCCTCGCTCCCAGTAAATTCATCTTTTATAATTAATAGTAATTATTATAACTAACAATTTGAATAAAAAAATTTTTATATCGTATTGGGTTTTGGATTTTTTTTTGTCGATTTCCGGCTATATTGTTTGTAGATAATTTTAAAAAAGACTCTCTTTCCAAGGGGGGATGGTAAAAACATAAATATTCAAGCCATACTTTTTATATAACGTCTGCAATGTTTACACGCGTAAATAAGTGATTTATTCACAGTTAATAAATGCTTCTTAAATAGAAATAAACATTGATTAATCCAAAATTCCTGAATTATTTGATGGAATTAAGCGAAATTATTAATTTATTTTCAAGCAGCGATTTATTTATATGCATTTGCGCTATACCACGTACTTAATATGAAATTTAGTAACTATTAGTAAATTTTTTTCACTTTTAATAAATTCTTTTCTAAGTGTAATTAATTTAGCGGTGAATTTGACTATCACATCGAAATTTATATATTCTTACCTGATTCTTCATTTACGATGCAGTTGACGATGCCGAAGCTAAGGGCTAGACCCGCCAGCAAAGGCCAATAAAAAAATTTCATGGCGACGATAGACCGTTTTCGACTGTGTTTCAATTTTTCCCAGAGCGTCAATCTATATAAAGAGAAAAAATTCTTGGGTCCGTGTGCACAGAAGTTCAATGGAATCAAAATTGATGATAAAATTCGAAGAACAACAGTACCATCAGGTATAAACTGCGTTCGATAAAGAAAACGATCAAAAATACTTACATTGTTCCATGAAAAAAATACATATATGGCTTTTGCTCTGCGCGCTATCAAGATTGATGGCCTTTACCCGTGTTATTCCAAGATTTTCGAGTGACCGGAGGCAATGTAATTGTCTCTATTTTTAGCTTCAAACGTCGAAAACAAACAGTTTTATCAAGAGTTACTAGACACTTTTTTCATTTTATTTCAGCTGATAAAATTTTATCGTATATATTTTTCTTAGAACAATTGTTTTTTTTTCTTCCCAGCAAAATTCAAGGCTGTTTCATTTTATTTTTTAACAATAAAATTCTTAAAAGTTATATTATTGTGCGCTTTGATCAGTTATAATAAACAATTTCAATTCACAATAGTGAAAAGAGATGAAAAATTGATAATTAGAACGCTTATTTTCCATACGAGTTAGATACCTGTTTTTCCAATTGACATTCGGTATTTTCGAATATATATGAACAATTATAATCGTGTCGAAATTTAGGTGAGTCAATAAAACTCGCAAAATTGATAAAAGATGTGATGGGATTTTTGTTTTGCTGTGAATGACTGCAGTGTGAATGCATAGCACTGCTCCAAAACATCTGCTTAGGGCTGAAACCCAGATTTCCATGCTTATTTAAATCTGTGTTTAAATTATTTGCCAACCATTCCTCGTAGGCTGCGTAGGAGCTCGTAAGACTCAAACGGTTGTAGTACTGATGCAGTTCATGCGGTAGTTTCTCCCGATTCATACGAATTTCCTTAAAATCGTGTTCAACCAGAAAGTCTATTTGACATTTAATTAGTTCTTGCATCGGCTGCAGATGTCTGCGCATATCTTCATCGACTTTCCATCCGCTCGTCCGAATAAGTTTGTCAGCAATATCCCGTCCCATCTTTGCGTAGTTCAAGTACATAGGCTGATTGTTACGGTAGAAGTTGGTACGCAGGACGTTAGCAGGTACACCTGTCACAAGAAAACTCAAGTAAAATGTTTATTTTCAGTGTTAATATTAACACCGAGGATATAATTACCAATTGGCATGGATTCCTTGAAGCGATGAGGTTTTTCTAGGGGCCTAGGGTACTTAATCCAGCTTTGGTGAATGCTTTGACGTCTGCTTTCATCAAATTGGTCGTATCTGTACTTGGTATAATTTAATAAATCACCCATAAAGTCATCCTCACTCATTACTAGATTTTTGTAAAATTCTTCAATTTTACGGTCATCAAAAAATTCACGAGGAAATCCTACTGCTATTGATGCATTTTTCACCGCGCTAATCATCCTCATCTTCAGTCCTTCATCTGGCGGGATAGGAAACTGCAAATCGTTAATTCAGTGATTTATATTCTGAGAAATTAATTAAAAATCTTGGTCTTACCCGACTCATCTCGTTTATCGTATGATTTCGAATGGATTCAGTCAGTTTGGTAGCTCGCTCCTGCGTTTCGGTTGTAAAATATTTTCGGACATAGAGAGCATCAGCTGCCAGGGGTAATCTTGATTCTACAAGGTTCCAACACTTGTGTGGTGACCCTGGATGGTCATCAATCAGTGAAAACAGGTCGTCGATAAAGCGTACGAATAGGTAGTTGGCATGTTGCCTGATGTCGGATGGTGTGTTTAAAATGGAGTATAGGGATGTCATTAGTGAAGGTGAGAAAAAAATTTTGGTAAAATTGGAATCAACTGGAATATGTGATGGTGAAATGTCGGAGAAAAAATCTGCCCAATCAAGCATCCAGGAACATATGTACTGAAATTTTCGAATATAAGTACTGCTCACACTATCATGTGAGTTCACCAAGGCCTAAAGAATAATTTCAAAAATAATTAACAAGTTTTAGATCATTTTTACTTTATGTATGTCGCATATCTAAAGCCAAAAGGGTGTATCGCTAAAAAACTCAGACCTTTTTACTTCCAGATATCTTGATAAGGATGCAAGTTAGAGAAATTTTGTTAAGGACTTAATTTATAGCTAGTAAAATGCTCTACAAAAAAGGTCTCTTAAAAAAAATCTTTATCTCCTTTAGTTTTAAAGATATCATGATTTAAAACAGTAAAAGAATTTTCTATACGTCATTTTGGGTTTAGGAACGCGACGTATAAGAATAATCTCGCTAATTTAGTAATATTTTTTTACTCTCTTATATAGGCATACCGAAATTTAACATGTTTATAAAAAAATTTTTTTATAGGTTTCACATTTTGGCTTAGTGGTGAGAATTTAATTAAATTAATTATTTTTTCGATTCTTAGGATGTCAATATATAGACCCCTGGGATATCGAGCTGTTGGTAGTGTTGTTTTTAGGTGATTTTTGGATAATAATAATAAAAATTTCAATTTATAAACATTATTTTGAGTTTAATTTAATTTTTTTAGCACGGAAAATAAACAAAATATAAAGGAAATAGATAAAAATTATAAAAAAGACCGAAATATAATTATATAAATGATAAAATAATTTTTTTTTTGTAAAAATTTCATTTTTTGGTCATTTTGAAAAATATTTAAGTTCGTCTACGACCTTAAAAAATATTTTTTTATCATGTTGATTTTTTTTTAAGAGCAATAAACTGTTTTACCATTTGAGAGCCGTAAAAAAATACTAATGGATTTTTTGATATTATTAGCGAGATATTTTTTGTGTATAATTCTATGCTTACCTTAGCAACTAATCCATCGATGTGAAGAACATCGTCCAATACAGCATGAGCTGTTACTTTATCCACACCCAGCATGGAAATTATGGCAATCATCTGATTGCGAAACGTATCATTCGATTTATAATTCAACCGATTTCCTTGATTGTCATATTGAAATATAGTTTTGCGTGGATACATCCAAATCTGATGAAAATTTCATTAAAACTCTCAATTTCACTGAATTTATTGAAATTAAGCAAAAAATGTGTAGTAACGACTGGTATATACTAACTTCATGATTTATTCCGTGTAACTTGGAGGATTTGTAGTGTATATGCCAAAAAGTCTTGAATCCAAGTGCCTCAATATTCCAAAGGAGTGATAGAGGATAAGTAAGGTCAACAGCGACAGTAGAATTGAGAATGTGCCAGCCGTCCATTTTACTTATAATTTCCTTCAGAGTCTTCATGTCGTCATTTGTGATGGTTTCTGCATCAAAACATAAAATTTTATAAACATATTTTGCTCACTTATCGAACACAAGGAACTTACTTTTGTTGACGCAAGCACGATAGAAATTTCTGACAGACGCCAAGGCCCTGTTTTTCTGAGAATATTTCATAATTTTGTCTATTTGCAGGCGTGTATTTTCTTTCTCATTTACAAAATTCGTACAAACAAGTGAGTAAAAGTCATTACATGCTGAAAAAAAAATAAATTTTGCGTTATATAGATGTAATGATTCGAGTTTTTGTTTTTTTTCGAAGCATATTTAAAATTTGATAGGAAAAATTTACCCTGTTTTTGGGTTTTTACGTTTTTGCGATCTGCCTGATTCGTTACAGTTTGATAGTAAAATGCAGTCATGTTCTGATTTTTTTGATGGTGAGGATCCTTGATTTGGCCGTTTTTCGGCCCTAGTGTACCCAAAGCTCCTGTCCCACTCTGAAGGAGGATCAAGGTCACGACTAAACCCGATAAATGCATCCAGCACATTTTCAGCCACCTGTAAAAATTTTTGTTAATGATAAAATAGCGTTAAAAATCAAAATTTAGATTAGATACAAATTAATTTTTTGATGCAACGTGTCCATACACTTTTTCAACGCAACGTGACTCACTCAAAACAGATTAGTTGATAGAAAAATGGGCGACCTATCGAGGAATACTCTAAATAATAACAAGTACAAGGTAGATGAGAGAAAATTTATGCAGATTTTCCGAAAAAAATCTCATTCAATGTGAATTAATCGGGCAATCTATCCAAAATTTATATAGTAATAAATGGAGAAAAAAATCGATGGATATAGGTTTAGTTGACATGTGGACTGAAAAAATCACTCGGAAATCCGCTATAAGTTGGAAATATTCTTAGAAAATACCACAATTGTTTTTTTCGTAGTTAATTTACTAAATCTAATATCTAATTTAATTATATTAAACTAATTTTTATTTGCTTTTTTTAAAAGAAAAACTCACATTTCAGCCTCTGGAACTCCTCTATGATTTATTGCAGATGACCACCATGAGGCAGTTTCCCACAAAATAAATCGAACGTCCACAGTGTTCTGAAGCTAAGTGACAACTATGTACATAATATGATTCATCAATCATCGTGTATATGTCGATTCATATTGATTATTGAGCGACTTCTATTGGCATCGGCTATTGCACAAAATATCAAATTGACCAATCATGTGTTTCTACCTGTGTATTTGATACAAACGTTTTTTTTTTTTTTTCGTCACCAATTTGTAGGTACTTCTTTTACCTACCGAGTCTCCATCCCTACATTTACCTAAGTAATAAGTGACAGAGAGGGGCGCAATCCAAAAATATAGAGGTTAGTTATCAAAAATCCTAGTTTGACGCATAAAAAGTAGTTAGTTAGTGAAAAAAATTGCTATTATTAAAATTAATTGAGATGTAGTTGTTTATGCAACAACAATATTTGCTTTAGTAGACATTTTGTAGTTGGTAAATACTTTATCATACAATCGCATCAATGTCCTGTAGGTTATATAGTGCTGGAAAAATTGAAAAATATGACTGTTCCAGTAGGATTTAGTTTCCCTTGGGCAAACAGGAATTTTCGAATACATCTTGACAATGGAAATCATCACGAAATTCAGGTAAATCCATAAAATTTGCATTATTGACAACACGCATATTTTGCCTGGATTGCAGACAGTTTGAACGCATTGAACTAATCCAAAACATCGGGTTGGAACTGGAATTTACACTGGGATGTTTCTGACACGTTCCACTGTAGCTGTTATGCTGTTTTCGCCACTTTTGGTAGGCTGCGTACGAGCTCTTTAGACTCAAACGCTCGTAGTACTGCTGCTCCAACGACATGTCAGTAAAAAATTGCACATCAATATTATAAAGACGTTTCATCAAAATTGATGCTTGGCACGACAATAATACACCCAACGGCTGCAGATGACTCTGCTTATTTACTCTGAGTCTCGATACTGCAGTTTGGAGGATTTTTTTCGAAATAACTCGACCGATGCCTGCGTAATTCAGGTACATGGGTTGATTTTCACGGAAATAATTAGTTCGCAAGATATTAGCAGGGATATCTGTCAACGGAAAGTCAAATAAAATACTTATTTTCGCTGTAGCTGTCAAAAAAACTTACCAATAATTCCGTAGCGTGGTTTCATAGGTTTAATCCAGCCTTGAAGAAGGTCTGGGTCGTTGGATTTATCGAGTAAATCTAGTCTGTATCGAGTATAATTGAAAAAACTGCCTATAAAGTCATCCTCACTCATGACTAAACCCTTGTAACGTTCTTCTATCGCCCGATCGTCACAAAATTCCAATTCGATCCCCAATTTCACGGCCTTCACAGTATCTCCCAGTATTCTCTTCAACTCTCTATCTGTCGGTATTGCAGCCTAGAAAAAAAAACCATTTAAAAGTTGTATTTAACCATTAACTACCCGGAAAATCAAATCCAATTACCTGCGTCACTTCTATCGCTGTTTGCTCGCGAATACTATCCACCAAATTTTTTATTTGTTTTTTATAATTTTCCGTAAAGTATTTTCGAAAGTAGAAAATATTGGCAGCCATTGGTAAGGTGGTTTTAATAAAATTCCCGCATTTCTTGGACTTTGTCGAATCTGAGTTGTTAATGACTGCTAACAAATCGTCGACAAAACGTACGTATAAGTAGCTAGCAATTTCCGTTAGTGATAAAATGTCTAAAGCTTCAGTCAGGGTATCTATGGGATTGGATAGAAACAGCATTGTCGAGACGTCGGCAATATCTAATAGGATGTGTGACGGTACATTTCGAGACATATATTCCTGCCAATTGATCCATGGGTAGTGCTGATTTAAATCATTAATGTTGTTGATGTGACGTATGCCGTTATTTTGTCTTAGCTATAAATAATTAATATTTGAATTTCAGTTGGATTATAGTGTCATTTGTATCAGTTGTAATATTACCTGGTTAAAGGTTCGCTCCACAATCCGAGCATTATTCACCGCAGTTTCAGCTTCTGTACGATTGACACCTACCAGCATCATGATTTTGACTAGCTGGTCATAGGTGTGACGGTGAAAAAGAGATTTTCGCTGATACAGCCAAATCTATAGCAATAATTTTACATTGATCCAGGATGTTTCGAAAAAGACACATGCGGAATACATATGGTACTATGTGAAAATTCGATTTTGAGTAAAAAGTTTAGGAGTAAAATTTTTCTTGGACGAGTAGTAGATTAGGGTTGCTCAAAAAATCGACTATTTTTGTTTTTTGAGTTTTGTATTAAAAAAAAAAAAAAAACATATTTTATCATGTTTTAAGAGGCCTCTCAGAAATTCAGCTTGACATTAACGTTTTTTAAGGTCGCTCACGAATTTTGAAATCTGCAAAAATGGTCAAAATGTGATTGTAAACATTTTTTTTTTTTCGCACCACTTTTTGTTTATTTTCTTTATTTAGTACGATATTTTACGTCGCTAAAAAATAAATATAAGAGGTCGTTTGAAAACATTGAGACCAATGTGGTTGAAAATTTTTAAAATTCATAAGCAACTCTTAAAATTAATATTTTTAACTGAAACTTTGTAGAAATTATTTATATTACATGTAAAAAAATTTGCTATAGCGAAAATAGGAAAAAAAATTTTTTCCACAATCACATTTTGATTTTTTTTCGAAAATTTTAAAATTTGTGAGTGACCTCTGAAAATGCTTGGATCGAGCCAATTTTTTTAGAGTTCTTAGAATATGACAGACCATGTTTTTCATGATACGAGACCCGAAAAACAAAAATACTCATTTTTTTCGGGGCCATTCTAGAGTAGATGTTGAAATATTCAAGTTTAAATGTGACCAATCAGCGTTACTTTTTATTTTTAGATTCGCTCCTCATAAATGGAATAAGTAAAAACAAAAAAGTGCGCGAATTAAATTATGTAACGACGCTTGGTCACATTAAAACTTAAATATTTCACAATCTACTCGTCTAAAACCAATTTGACCCCCCCCCCCCCCCC